>PISW01002645.1:236876-251473 GCA_004023785.1 Mungos mungo
TTTTTTTTTTTTTTTTTTTTTTTTTTTTTTTTTTTTTTTTTTTTTTTTTTTTTTTTTTTTTTTTTTTTTTTTTTTTTTTTTTTTTTTTTTTTTTTTTTACTACTGTTTACCTATTTTTGGTGGTCGCTTCCACTGCCGTTTATCTTCATGGCCAAAGCTGTACTTCCACAGTACAAATCTCATTACACCTCCTGTTAAGATCTTTTAGTGACCTCTGCACCATTTTTAGGGGCAGAAGTCTCTGTATGGTAAATACTTTCCTTAATGATTGGCCAGACTGGCTGCCCAGCCCTATACGCTGCATTATCCATATTTGCACTTTGTGTCCCAGTGTCAACTAATTATTCCCATTTCTTGAAAGGAGCCATGCTATAGCTTGTGTCTGTGCCTTTTTCATACTGTTTACCTTTTCCAAACACTCTCCTCTTGCCCTTTTCCCATCTAAGAAATTCTTATTCTTTAGTATTTAGTTCAATTTTTATCTTCTCTAGCAAGTCTCTTTTCCCTCTCTAATGCATTTAAATAGAGTTAAACATGGGCCTCTGTGCATTATGGTGTACAGGCTCATATACAAATATTCTAATGTGAGGTGTGTGTACTTATATACATATATAGTATAATATGTATAGTTACATTTATATATGGTATATAAATACATATATATGTATATATGTGTGTGTGTATATATATGTCAGGAGAATAGGGGCACAGAGTAAATCTTTTATAAACATTTTTTAAAGAAATAAGTAAATAGGTAATATATCTTTCCATCACCAAAGATACATTACATTACATTACAAAGATACACCAGACTTATTCTTGAGATACATAGTTGCTTCTAGCTTTTCCTAAAGTCACCTGCAATTTTTAGTTCCTTCCTTTCTTCCTTCCCTCCCTCCTTCCTTCCTTTTTCTTTTCTTGTCTTATCTTCTTTCTTTTCTTGTCTTCTTTTCTTTTCTCATGAATTTCAAAACTCTATGGATTTAGAAAACATTTCCCTGATAATGACATTGGTTATTTCCATTTAAAACAAAGATACTTGATAGTTAGCCTAAAACAGATCTTCTAGATTTCAAATCATTGTTTTCTGGTAGGTCTCTTTATTTAAAAATACATGCATATTTTTAAATACAAAATAACTTGGAGCAGATTTTATAATTTTATAATGTACTGAAGTCTGTCAGTCCAGTGTCCCTTATAGAAAATTACACATTCACTACCAACATCTTCAAGTTCAGAAAGATGTAAATCTCTTCCTTCTTTTATTAATTTCAGAATTTCCTAGCTTCAATACACAAATGCAGTCATGTAAATATATCACACCAACATGAAACGTATAAAAAGAAGAAATCTTAACCTTAACTGCAAAAGGCAACCACAAATTAACAAAACAGTTCTATTAGAAAGAACCTATAGTCATGTTTTCCAGTTACCTAAGTACAGTGGCACCACACTATGATCATAGCAAGGATTCAACTGAGAAAAACATGGTTAAATATAGTGACCGACTATTTTAATAAGGTGAATGTCTTCTAACATCAGAGAAAGATATAATCTCATAATAGATAAAATCATTGGTCACTTCAGTATAGTTATCTTACTAGTTCATCTGATTATTTTTTACTTTCTGTATAGATTTTTCATGACCTAAATATTAACTCATAAAAATGTACCTATCGGCATTTCTATTAAGATATTTTCCCATTTGTCACTATTTCAGGTCTCCTATGCTGTTAAGAAGGCCATAAGGCTGTAGCTTCTGCATATTTCCTTTGTGTACTTTCAATCTACTGACCAGTTTTCTTCACTCTAAGATATAACATTTCTAAGCATTTGTGCAATTAGGTGAGATAATAACAAGAGCAGTGTTAGGATCACAAGAAACAAACATTGGTTTCAAAATGTTCCTGTGAACTAATTTTCTTGGGACAAACACCTAGGACCAGGAAGAGTGACTGGATTAAACATCCAATTAATTAGTGGTTATCTGGAAGGTCGGCATGTGAAGGTGGTGGAGCTGGGGAATGGATTCAAAGAAATAAACTATGATGAGTCAACTTCCATGAATAATTAGAGAAAAATCGAGTCTATTCAATGGACTGACTCAGTGCATAGCAAAGAGCCATTGGAGAAGGCTTTATGGAGGTAAATTTTATATGATTTGGTCCTTGATGTTGGATAAGGAGAGAGAAGACATTCAGGAGGGTGGAATGATAAAGCAAAGGGTAACATTGGAATGAGCAATTAGATTCCGAAAAAACCTTTAGTGGTCCATGAGTATTATGTTAGATGGGATGGAATCAGATAATAAAAACTATGTAATAATGTAAGCAGAGAAATCTGGATTCACAGTAACAGACAGTAACAAGCCCCAGAGACTTTTAAGCAGAGTAATAATATGAGGAAGTGACAGCCATATACAAAGTAGAGGTTATATTTGTTATCTGATACTATGTAACAAAAATGCTATGTGTATTATAACTGATCTCCCCAATATTTTTTCTTCATATTGATCTATTATCTACAATGTAGCTAATGATTAAAACAAAACAAAACAATGAGATCATGCAATGCCCCTGTTTAAAATCATTCAATGACTTCCACTGTTTCTTAAAATAAAATCAAATTTATTGTAATAGTCTATAAAGTCCTGTATGGCCAAACTCCTTCTCACTAATCCTTCTCCTCATCTTTAACTGGCCTTCAGTTATGCTGGATTCCTTTTGGTTCCCGACCAAGACAAACTCTTTCCCACAGACCGCATATATTCTGCATCCTATTCCAGGGAAGTTAAGTTCAGTTTGTAACCAGCATGTCTTTTCCTTACTTTTAAAATCTAGCTTAAAAGATCTTCTCAGATAAAATTTCCTTGCACCCTTACCCCCATAGTACTTACAAAGCATCTTTATAGAGTTTTTTAGCTTGTAATTTCATAACATGTATATGAACTTATGAACATGTACATGCATCCATCCATATGCACACACAGATATATGTATTTATGTATAAATAAGCAAGTAAAAATGTCTTTATGTGTCTTTCTCTCCATGTGTCTATATGTATGCATATTTGTATACACCTTGTTAAAGAAATCTATATTTCAAAAATACACAAATATGAGCAATGAAGTTTTACAAAATGAACACATCCCCAAATCCAGATCACACTACCGAACAATAAGTGCATGCCAGCCAGCCTTGTTTGAGACAGCTGCAACTCTCTACCTAACTTCCGGTTTCCCACAAAAATAGTGTACCATATTGTATTGTGACTTTTATCACAATAGACTACTATAACCTCCTTTTGAATATTATATATGCATGTATTCTTTTGAGGCTAAATTCTTTCTCTCAACATTTTCTTAAGAGATTCATCCATTTTGTCATATATAAAGTTTGTCATATATAAAATTGTTCATTCTTATTGCTGACTTAGTTTTCCATTACACTATACATGACAATTAGAGTTATCCATTCTTCCATTCTACTCTTAATCAATGATACTGCTTGAACGTTGTTGCATGTGTTTTTTTGGTATATATATATATATATGTATATATATATATATATGCATATATATATATATGCACCAAACAAATACACACCAATATATATATATATTTGGGGGGAAATACAGCTGCTATGCATAAAGTATGCACATACATAGCTTTGGTAGATACTCCCAATGGATTTCTAGGATGTTTGCATGTGTGTATAAGTAGCATATGAGTTCCAGTTGTTATATATAATTACCAACACTTGGCACTGTTATTATATTTAATTTTTGATTTTCCAGTGTGTATGTGTGTATTGATATGTAATTTTGATTTTATTTTTGCATTGTCTTAATGTCTAATATTAAATAGATTTTTTTGTTATGCTTATTGGTTTTTTGAACATATCTTTTTGAAATGTCTATTCATGGCTTTTTCCCATTTTAATTTGGTTGTCCATTTTTTTCTTGATTGATCTGAGGTTTAAATATATATAATAATATATACATTTTATATGCTTATTCTTTGTTATCTATACATAATTACATATATTTTCTTGTTCTTAAAGGTCTGCTTTTTCACTCTCACAATAATGTTTTTGATGGTTAACTGTTCTTAATTTTAATGAAGTCTAAACTTATCTTTCCCTTTGATTATTGTCTATGTATATGAAGTTTATTTTTGAGAGAGGTGGGGGAGAGGCAAAGAGAGAGGGAGAGAGAATCACAAGTAGGCACCACACTATTAGCATAGAGTTCAGTGTGGGACTCAATCCCACAAACCATGAAATCATGACCTGAGCTGAAATCAAGAGTCAAGTCATTAACTGACTGAGCCACCCAGGCACTCCTCTGTCATATTTAAGAAGACTTTACCTAGCCCAAGGTCATAAAGGTATTCTTCTGTTATCTTTTTCTAACTCTGTTCTTTACATTTAGTTTTATGATCCACCTAGACTGTATTTTTGTTATTGTGAAAAAGGAGTGTGTATGTATATATACACGCACACATGTACATACTTGTTCTCTATTGCATATCCAATTATTTTTGCATTTTCCTTTTCACTCTACAGTGCTTTGTTGTAAATCAGGTGACTATATACATGTCCATTTGATTCTAGACTTTGTTCTCTTCCACTACTTTAATAATACATATTTTAATTTCTGTGTGTTTAAAATACATTTTGACATCTGATAGTGTAGCTCCAACAGCTTTGTTCTTCATCATTGCCTTTACTACTTTTGACCTCTTGCATTTCCATTAAAACCAGCTTGTCAATTTTCATATGAAAACCTATTGGATTTAAAATAATTTTTTAAATTGTTTACTTATTTAGGAGAAAGAGAGTGCAAGTAGGGAAGGGGCAGAGACAGAGGGAGACACAGAATCCAAAGCAGGCTCCAGGCTCTGAGCTGTCAGTACAAAGCCTGACATGGGGCTCGAACTCACGAACTGTAAGATCATGACCTGGGCTAAAGTCGGACACTTAACCGACTGAGCGCCCCCCGCCCAGCAAGACATAAGGTATTGGATTTTGATTGCATTGAATTTACAGTTTAGTTTTAGGGAGAATTGGCATCTTTACAATATTGAACTGCATGATCATGAACATGGCATATGTGTAATGAGCCATTGGCCCTTCTTGCTTGCCTGCGAGAAATAATTTTATGGACAATGTTACTGGGTGTTGCCCACCATTCTGAACTGAATGAGGTGCCTTTGTGGCAGAAACTGTCGGTTCTGTGGCCTGCCTTGCCCTGGCTCACCAACCGAGCTGGAAAGGAAGTATTGGAAGTGGACTCAAAATAGAATGTACAAATTTCCACACTTCTTTCTCAAATCCCAGAAGCTTTCATGCATAAAGTCTTCTCAGATTATTGTGTATATTTCTCTGCTTTCCAGAATCTTAAAATGTTTGTTTTTTGTTAATTCTACAAAGCTTTAGAGATGATTTTAGGGAGATGAGTTTGGCTCAGTCATTGCCAAAATCCTAAATGATTCTTTGTTTCCCAGGAATTTGTTCTCTTATTTGAAATAGTCCAACTTGTTGTCATAATGTTATTTATATATAACTATTATAACATTTGTAATAATTGTAACACACATCCATGTCCCTCTATATATTGCATTAAAAAATCAGACTTTCTAGGAGTTTACAAATTTTCCTCTTTTTTCAAATAACAAATCTTTGGCTTTGTTGATTTTTCCATTGCACATTTGTTTTCTATTTAGTTAATTTTTACCAGTTTTTACCCCCTATTACTTTGTGTTTACTTAACTGTTTTTTTTTCCTGGCTTATTAAGAATCATTTTCAGATAATTTACTTTATACCTTTCTTTTATAGTATACATTTGCATGATAGGTTTTTTGAAAGTAAAGGTTCAGCTGTATGTCACATTTTGGAAAGTCAGTAATCTAATACACATCACTGGCTCAATATCACATATCATGGATCATTACCATATATCATAAAAATATATATTCAATTTTTATAGTGACTTCTTTGGCCCATGTGTTATTTACTATTTTGTTGCTTAATTACCTGATTTGGGAAGATTTTCTAGTATATTTTGTAATTTATGTCTAGCTTCATTTTAATGTGCTCAGAGTAAAATTGTTCAGAGTTACTTTGTGTTCCAGAACAAAGTCAATTTGTTAAATGTTCCAAGTAAACTTACAAAAATGGGTACTCTGATATTTTGAAAAGCTTCTCTATGTTAATTTTTTGTTTGCTTGTTCTATACTTTACTGAAGGTAAAACTCAAACTACAAATGTGATGTTTTTCTATTCTTCCTTGGTCTTTGCAAGTTTTTGTTTTCTATATATTGAGGCTTTCCTATTAATACATACAAAATTAGGATTTTTATATCTTCACATTGAATTGACTCACTGAATTGAATATTCCTTAAACTTCCTTAGATCTTTTGATTTAAAATATACTTTGTTAGTGTAGATACCCATCTTTGTTTAATTTTGATTTTCCTTTTACTTTAAATGTTTCTGTTCCTCTATATAAAAAGATAGAAACAGCATATAGTTGTGTTTAATTTCTCATTTGGGTTGATAACTTTGATATTAATGTATATCATTTACCTTCAATGGTTTGAGCAGCTTAACTCTCCAGTTTAGCTATTGTTTTGTATTTAACCTACTTAATTTTTTCTTTTCTTTCTTGACTCTTTTTATTAATCAATTTTTTTTATTATTTTGCTTTCCTCCCTTGTTAGATTTTTATTTATTTATTTTATTTATATTTTATTTTTATTTCCTCCCTTGTAAAGATCTTTTATTGATCTTTCACCAGTTATTCAAGAGGTTATAATATGCACATTTAACTTACTAGACTCTATCTTAAATCATTACTTTTGCCACTTTCCAGAAAATGCATGGGCCTTAGAATATTTCAACTCCATTTACCTCCTTTATTTCTGCAAATATTTAAAAACTCCTATATTTTTATTATTGTTTAAAGTAGAACTTGACAAATTAGGACTCATGGGCCAAATCCTGCCCCACGACTTAATTTTTTTTAATGATATGTGAGGTGAGACTGGTTTTTACATTTGTGAGTGGCTGAAAAACAAAATAAACCGTATTTTAAGATACATGAAAATAATACGCAATTTAAATGTTGTGTCCATAAATAAAGTTTTATTGAAAAATATCCATGATCACTCACTACATGTTCTATGGCTGCTGTCCCAGCACAGAAGCAGAGTTGGCCGCCATTGTGATAGAGATCATACACGGTGGTCCCATTACTGAGCTCTGCTGCTCTGTGCACTGAAACTCACGGAGATGCAGCTTTAACTCATCAGAGCTTCAAGTGCCATATAAATTACTGTACTGCAACATTTTATTTTATCTTATGCCAGTGTGCCATGTATCTATGTAGACTCTACATATGCCTGGCAGCCATGGCAGACGAAAAAAAGTAGACTCTGAGCATCATGCTTTTAAGACACAGTGGAGTATGGATTATTTGGTCATCAAATTAGATGACAAAGCATTGTGGTTTTTAGCAATAACTGGATAGCTGTGAAAAAAATTACAATATGAATGGATCAAGAAGATGTGGTATATATACACAATGGAGTACTACATGGCAATGAGAGAGAATGAAATCTATTCATTTGTAGCAAAGTGGATGGAACGCGAGGCTGTTATGCTAAGTGAAATAAGTGAGGCAGAGAAGTACAGATACCATATGTTTTTACTCATAAGTGGAACAGGAGAAACTTAACAGAAGACCATTGGCGGGGGGAGGAATAGTTGAAGAAACGGAGGGAGGCAAACCATGAGAGACTGGAATACTGAGAATAAACTGATTGTTGATGGGGGTCGGGGATAGGGGAAGAGGGTTGAGGGGCATGGAGGAGGGCACTTCTTGGCATAAGCACTGCATATTTATGGAAACCAACCTGACAATAAACCATAAAAGAAGAAAAATTAAATGACGGTAATAGTTGGGACAAAAATTACAATGTACACCAGCATTTCCAGACTAAGCACTGAACACAATAGTCATAACTCTTGGGAAAACAACAGTAAGACAATTAAAAAAAAAACTAGCATGAAGTTTCTCATTAAAGAAGAATTTCTTCTTTGAAAACAAAAATGAGTCTACAACCAGAATCAGTTGTTGAGAGACCCATTTGTTAGCCAAGCACTGCATAAGTAATTGCAGACTGGCAGCAATTTTATTTTGATGTTTTAAAGATGCCATTTCTTTTCTGCTGGATTACATCATTTGTGTTGAAACATGAAACATTTTTATTATTGTTTCTTTGCAGGCTATGTATTTTTTAAAGCCTGCTTTTAAGAATTTCTTTTTGTCTTTGACTTTTAACTTTTAATACTATATGACTAGGTGTGATTTGTCTGTTTGAAATTTTCCTTCTTAAAGTTAGTAGACCTTTTTGTTTCTGCTTGGAAAATACTTACTTCATGTCTCTTGAAATATTGTTCCTCCTCCTTAATTTCTCCTTCTTGGACTCCGGCTACACGTATGTTAGACCTTTTCTTCGTACCTGATGTCTCTTATGCTATCTGTTATATATTTCAATCCTTTTTCCTTTAGTGCTTCCTTCTGGGTTTTTTACTTAGTTCTACTGTTATTATTCATATATTGATGTTTTAATTGTGTTTTTTGTTTAAGAATTTCTAATAATTCTTTACTATAGATTTACTTTCTATGGTGAAGTTCTCCGTCTTTTAATCTTATTATTTTTTATACATATGAATAATAGTATCATTGACCTCTATTTTCCTTGATGTGAATTGGCAAGTTTTAAAAACAAAAATGTGAGGATAAATGCTAGGGGCACCTCAGTGATTATCCATTTTCTTGGGAAATAGTTTTCTCAAGTTCCTGTTGCCTTGGTTATTTTCCAGTGTCCTCAAATAGTACTATCTCGGTCTCTCTCTGTGTCTCTCTCTGTTCTGCCCAGCTTCAATAGCTTTACTCAAGACTGATAAATAATCTGAAATAATCTGCATTAAAAGCCTCGCTCTTTTCCTGGTCTGTAGTTTTGGTTCAATACACATTTTCAACTGAAATAATTAATGTACTAAATCTGAGTTTGTGCTGAGAATCTCATAATGAATATTTTAGTTGTACTACAGCTATAAAGAATATAAAGAAAGGATATTTTTCCTGCCTGGCATTAGGTCAGGGACTTGCTTATGAGAAAGCCCAAGGCGAATGGAAACATAGGTGCAAGAAATGTAGAAAGGTCATTTCATTTTTATTTTTGAAAATTAGTCAATTAAATATTTTCTCCAAAAACCCACACACTGCCAGAACTGTTAGGAGAAACAATCTCCAAAAAAATTAAATAAAGTAAGGAAAATTGTTTCTAAATTTACAGGTGATCATGAATCCATTGAAATTGCTTGATTAAAAGGTAAAAAAAATATATACATAAATTACCAAATTCTTGTTTAGTTGAGGTATGGAAACACACTCTACTCTGATACTTTCTATGAACAGTACTATTAATAGAACATAGTACTCGCTCTCAAGATCATGCACTTGCATGTCCTGGGAGTGAGTGACTCCTAAAATGTGTGCCTTTGGTGCCTCACCTGTCTCATCCTACTTTCAGACCTACCTACGAGGTGGGTAGGGAAAAATTTACTCTCATGCTTTTGTATTATGGAAGCAGGCACCGAAAACTACTTGATTGCCCTAGGGCCACTTTGGAACCTAGAAGACTGATCAAAGGAAGTAGAAAACAACTTTGGTAAATATAGGGAGGATATACAATTCTTTGTGTGATATCAGAAAACCATGAGCAACACTATTGGAACTTAGATCAAAGCCATGTGAGTAATCTGGGACAGTAATAATAAAAGTCAATCTCCCAGGATCCGTCTCCATAGAGCCAGCATGCTCCATGACCTGACAGAATAATATTTCTGGTTCCTGGGTGGTACATATTGACTTTGTTGCTTTTTGTTGTTGTTGATCTGTACCACACCGATTACGCTCAAGCCTGATTTAACAAATGATACTTGTGTCCTCTACGTTGACAAGCCTTGGTCACAATATCAAACTATTCTTGTGTACTTATTTTTCACCCTAGCAGATGCAACACTAATCACTCCAAACATGTTAATAAAGACATTTGCAGTCCGCATGCACAGAAAAGCTTCAAGAGATTCCCTCTATAGGAGTGAGCTCTGTTTAAGAATATGGAATGATTTACAGGTGTTAATGGGGACGCAGCATTGTTGAAATGCTGCTCATTTCAGGCATCTGTGGAACTACAGAAAGGGCTGTGTTGAAAACGAGCGCACCTGTTTGCAACCTGCTAAAAGATGCTTTGAGAATAAGATGCATTTATCCAAAACAGTCCTAAAATCAGGGATTAGAGAGCCTCATCTCTTTCCAGCCTTCTTTTTGTCTGTATTCAGTGTCTTTCTCAGGTGTGAACTGAAAACTTCATTTTGGATCAGACTCATTTTACTTAGGAATGAAGGTTGAGTTTAAAGTGCTATCTCTTAAGTGAAGGTCAATGGTTTACCCATTACAGTACCCAACCCCAAATACTTTTTGCAATTAATTATATCTATATCTGTTTTTATAGAGTAAAAGAATAAAGAAATGACAGTCAGCAGTTTTAGGAAATACAAGTTAAAGGTGTCCTATCATTTAAAATGATATATCATTTTGGAAAGAAAATTTAAAAGCTGGTATATGCAATCTAAAATTAAATAGAGATTTTGAATTTCAGGCTGTGAAGCTAAAAAGATCAAAGGAAAGTCTTTATAGTACTTTGGAATTTGGTATAATACTTCCCGGGAGGTCATTTACTCCCATAATTTAGTCTGACTTATTTTGGCTTCAGGTCCATTAAAAATGTGCAGCAAAAAAGGAGGCCTCTTTTTACTTTAATTTTTAACAGCAACTTGTCAGTAAAAAAGAAAGGTGTCTGGAAGAGGATCATCTATCATAGTCCTAATAGCTTTCAAATCTTCTAACTTTTTTGAGTCTGATTGAGAGAGAAACTTACCATGAAATGTCCATATTTTAACTCTTTCCCCTGTTCCGCGGAAGAATATTACATTTGATTTTAAGTGTTGCTCAAATGCACCTCTTGTGATACCCATAGTTGTTTCCCCTTAGTTAAGGTCATTTTATTTTTTTAAATGTTTATTTGTTTATTTTGAGAGAGAGAGAGAGAGAGAGAGAGAGAGAGAGTGAGAGAGAGAGAGAGAGAGAGAGAGAGGGCAAGCATGAGCAGGGGAGGGGCAGAGAGAGAGGGAGACAGAGAATCCCAACCAGGCTCCATGCTGTCACTGCAGAGCCTGATGCAGCTCAACCTCAGCAATCTTGAGATGATGACCTGAGCTGAAGTCAAGAGTCAGACGCTTAACCGAAAGAGCCATCCAGATGCCCCAGCTAAGGAAATTTTAGATGTCAGAATGATTAGGTGTGTTATTAGCAGTTTCTCTCTGTCCGCTCTTTTCAAATGATTGAGTTCTACTGATGTGAATTGAGCTCATCAGGGGATAGATGAATACAAAAAATGAAGACTTTTGTAATTATTCCTTACTCTTTTTTTTTTCCTCTCCTTTCCTTCCTGTCTCTCTTCCCCTTTCTCTCTCTGCCTCTGTTTCTCTCCCTCACCCCCTACAACCCCCCCCAAATATATACAGACACAGACACACAAGGAAGGATTATTTTTAGAGGCTACATTACACAAGGGGTAATATGTTTGCTTGAACTCAGAGAAGGCACGAATCTCATGTTCTATCTTTGTATATGTGTGGGATTCATTGTAGTTGTTCATTTCTATAGTCTTCAGTTTTCTTATTTAGAAAATAAGGGGGTTGAGTTTGAAGAGTTTTGAGGTCTCTTCTATGCTTGAATCTGTTCTGAGCATGCCTAGCCTGGGATGTAGTAATTACTGTTTTATGACAACAAATCCTACAGAGTAGTGCTCATCTCTTCTTAATGTGGGCCCTGAAAACTGGCAAAGGATTCCTTTAATTGTATCAATATAATTCAACTAAGCTTTCTAAGTAAGTATTCATCAGAGCAAGTTTCTACCCTCTATGAAGATGCTAAATGGCTATCAGTCAGCCGCGGATAAGAGGCTGCCTAGGGTCCTGTGCTGGGAGGAATGTGAATCCAGGTCGAGAGAGCACTGTGAACTATGGCTCCCACTGGTGAGCAAACAGTAGGTAAGTGGGGCATACCTACCACTTATGAGTTACTCCGGAACTCCTTATTTGTCAGTATCGTGGAATACGCACGACTAGGAAGACCTTATCCAGCTGAATGAAATACAATACAAGGCTTTTGTAACCATCTTTACATAGACCTACCAACTACAGCTGCAACTCTGCCAAGCTTATAGATTTCTAATACTTGTCAGTCCTGAAGTTATTAATATTATTACCTCAAGGAATATGTTTTATTTGTGGGCCCCCTGAACACACAAAGCAAAGGTATATTTTATTAAATAATCTAGGAACTTCAGGGCATTTACTTTCTGCTTTTCAACGTATTTTAGGAAATCTCCCTACTAACCTTGCAATCTTCATACCGTTAAATAATTCCACATTGACTTGGTTTTCTATGGTAATTTCTTGGACTGATTTTGACTCAGATGAAATAAATTCTAGAACACTTGCAACATAAAGAAATGTGTTTGTATCTTCTGTGTCTGGACTCTTGCTGTTGAAAGGTTCTGGAAGGCCATCTTCTGTTGTATTATAATCTAAAGAAAATGAACAACATTAAGCATTATGGAATTTATATCCGTATTCTAGTAGTAAAAAAATTGGTAGGGATTTTTAGATATTTTCTAATGTGTGTATAAAATACAACCAAACAATCACTTGGATATCTGGCTACCATACACTTCTCAGAAACACTTATGATATTTGCTGAAGAATTTGAAGTATATATTTATCCCTGCATAACAGCATAATTTCTTACACTACACAAGAGAATTCTAGACGAACCATATAAAGCAATACAATTAATCTATTGACATACTTCCATTTTTCCTGGTTTTAAATGTTTTTTGTACTGTAAGTTTTAATTTTCATATAATTTCAAACTTACAGAAAAATTACAACCTTCAAGAGATTCAAGGAACTCCCTGTACCTATTCACCAGTGATTTGCTTCTCCTCCCATTTACTCCCTTAGCTCATTTTTTTTTCTTTCCCTCCTTCTTCCTACCTGCCACCCCCCTGTTCCTGCTCCATCCACTTTTTTTCTGAACCAGGTGAGTGTTAATTGGAGCTACCATACCCCTTTCTGAATCCTTCATTGTGTATCTCCTAAGACCAAAGTCATTCTTTTACATAAATGCAATATAGTGACCAAAAATCAGAAACTCTAATATTGATATAATTCTATAGTATAATCTAGAGCCCATGTCCAAATTAAGTATACTTTATAACTAATTTGTATTTTGCTGGAAAAGGTTCAATAGTGAGGGGCTAATTGATGATGTAGGAGAGGAATGAAATTTATTAGGGTACATCCTTGAGTACGTCAGAGGAGATGTTATCTAATACACAAACCATGAGGTTGACCTTGGTTATGAGAGTAGGCAGAATCTATGCGTACAGATGAGAATGAGCTCATTCTCTCAGTAATGGGAACTTGGGTGTTCTCCTCTGTTACTTGTATCTTCTTAGATAACTACAAAGCTAAAGTTGAGGAAGGAGGAGGAGATTCTAAAAGTCTAAAGAGGCAGTCTTTTTTCCATCGGATACTCTTTCCTGCTTTGTCATAAATTAATTGACCGTACATTTGTGGGCCCAGCTCTGGGTTCTCTATTCTATTCCATTGGTCTATGTGTCTGTTTTTGTGCCAATACCATACTGTCTTGGTGATGACAGCTTTGTAGTAGAGGCTAAAGTCTGGGATTGTGATGCCTCCCATTTTGGTTTGGTTTGGTTCAATATAACTTTGGCTAATCGGGGTCTTTTGTGGTTCCATACGAATTTGAGGATAGTTTGTTCTAGTTTTGAGAAGAATATTGGTGCAATTTTGATGGGGATTGCATTGAATTTGAAAGACTGCCTCTTTAGCAGGTGGTGCTGGGAGAACTGGACAGCAACATGCAGAAGAATGAAACTAGACCACTCTCTTACACCATACACAAAAATAAACTCAAAATGGCTGAAGGACCTGAATATTAGACAGGAAACCATTAAAACCCTCTAGGAGAAAGTAGGGAAAAACCTCCTAGACCTCCACCGCAGCAATTTCCTACTCGACACATCCTCAAAGGCAGGGGAAATTAAAGCAAAACTGAACCCTTGGGGCCTCATCAAGATAAAAAGCTTCTGCAAGGCAAAGGAAACAATCAAGAAAACTAATAGGCAACCTACAGAATGGGAAAAGATAGTTGCAAATGACATATCAGACAAAAGGCTAATATCGAAAATGTACAAGGAACTCACCAAACTTCACACTCACAAAACAAATAATCCAGTGAAGAAATGGGCGGAAGACATGAACAGACACTTCTCCAAAGAGGACATCCAGATGGCCTACAGACACATAAAACGATGCTCAACATCACTCATCATCAGGGAAACACAAATCAAAACCACACTGAGATACCACCT
>PISW01002646.1:0-157260 GCA_004023785.1 Mungos mungo
CCCTCCCTCCCCCTTCCTCTCCCTCCCTCGGCCTCCATTAATCCACCACACGTACATTTGCGTGTATGTGCACGTGTGCACATGCTCTCTCAAAATCAATTAAAATGTATTAAAATTTTTTAATTATTTTAATGTTTGTTTTTGAGAGAGAGACAGAGACAGAGACAGAGTGTGAGCAGGGAGGGGCAGAGAGAGAGGGAGACACAGAATCGGAAGCAGCTCCAGGCTCTGAGCTGTCAGCACAGAGCCCGACGCCGGGCTCGAACCTGCAAGTCGTGAGATCGTGACCTGAGTCGAAATCAGCTGCTCAACCTACTGAGCCTCCCAGGCGCCCCAAAGTAAATACAGATTTCTAAAACATTGTCTTTCTGGTCACATCTTAGAAGAGGGACAAGGACAACAGCGCTGAGTACGCAGAGAAGGTGGAATGCCTGTTCTGTGTCACATCTGCTGTTCTGGACGACAGGGCAGTGGCCTTAGAACCGAGTGTGATCGAATGTGACTTATGTGGAATGGACATGATTTGGTGGCAGATTGACCTTGGGAGTAGGAGAGTGAGAGGAGTCAGGGATGACGGCCCCGATTCTGACCTGAGCCACGGACGGCTCTGTGCCCGTCTAGCTGATGTGCTGCATCCTAGGAGACAGGCCGGTCAGCTCTGAGCCTTGAAGAGCAGGAAAGCCAGGTGAAAGATGCATAACATGCCGGAATGTTTTAAAATCTGCTATAGTTAATTTATGTTTTATTATTGTTCAGAAATAGAACAATGATTACAGTCTCTAAGTATGTTTGATAAAGACCACGGAGAAGATAAAACTTCATCGCAGAGGAGACAAACTAGACTTTACTCATTTTAAGCTAATGTGGTAATTTCAGATAAGTGTACTTACCTAAAAAGAAAGGAAAGTTATTCTTACATTTTAGAGAGAGTTAAGAGAAATTACCTTTCTTCCCAAGTTTAAAAAAAAAATCCAAGACTCCATTATATTCGTCTAGAGCACTGTCCTACCGATTCGCTGTGCGTGTGTCCGGCAGGAGTGTCCTGGGCCCTGGCCTGACCTTTCCGTCTCAGCGCTTCACAGACAGCTGACATTTCCGCTGCTGCTCTCTGGGTCCCACCCTGGCGGGGGGCTTCTGTGCCGCCGGCCCCACGCGGGCAGGGGCTTGTGTTCTGTGCCCTGCTGCGCCCCCAGCTCCAGCTCCCGCCGGGCCCGCGGGGTTTGTGACGGTGCCGTCAGTTCTGTCCCTCGGCTCGGGCGCCTGCGGCGGGCGGATCAGTTAGCGCCCCGCGGTCTCTCTCAGTGCAGCCTTTTTTTTTTTTTTTTTTTTTTACTTCCAGTGCTACCTCCCAGATAACTGGTGTTCCAGAATCAACTTTTGCTGTCTTTCTAATCATCCTTCCACAGCAGGCAGAGATGTTTTCTTGAAATGTAAATTTTATCTTGTTCCTCTCCTGCTTAAGAGTTTCTTTTTGGATTCTAAATCCTTAATATAGTGCAACAAGGCTTTTTGGTTTATCTGCTGTTAATCTTTACAAATCTCCGGAATTTTTTACGCATACTATTCTCTAATTTGGGAACATAACTTACCTCCACATTTTGCTTATGTCTGGCAAATAAATTGGGTCTCAGCTTAAAGTTAACTGCTTTTCTAACATACATTCCTATGCCTGCAAATTCCCTTGATATACTAGCTCACAAAGTTAGTACCCTCACATTTATTATAAGTTGTTATTGCATATTTAAATAATTCATCACTTATCTGGCTCCCCCTAAAAATGTAAAGTTCACAAGACCTGAGACTACGTTGTATGACTTATACCCATATCTCCAGTGACCATAACAATTCCCAAAACATATTTGAGGTCCTCTAATATTTATTGAATGAAGGGATGTAGATTGATGGATCCATAAAGGAGGTGATATGATGGTTACAGAGGTGGTCGGGCAGCCAGTGGAACGTGTGCCGGGAAGTCAGGAGGGCGTTTGCACGGCAGCTGCGCCGTGAAGCAGAGAGGGGTAGTCAGGGCATGGGCGAGTGTGTGAGAGGAGCCGGACAGACCTGGGCCCACCCTTCATTGGTTATTAACTTGATTTTCCATCTCACAGAGCTGCTCACATGTTAAAAGCTCAGTAGATTTATAGGTATTTATTTTTTCTGTAACTAATGCTGAGTACATTGTAAGGACTCCGTATTTGTAGAATTTAAAAAATACAGGGGCCCATGGATGGCTCAGTTGGTTAAGCGTCCGACTTCGGCTCAGGTCATGATCTCACCATTCATGGGTTTGAGCCCCGCATCAGGCTCTGTGCTGACAGCTAGCTCAGAACCTGGAGCCTGTCTTCGGATTCTGTGTCTCCCTCTCTCTCTGAACCTCCCCTGCTCACGCTGTCTCCCTCTCTCTCTCAAAACGAAATAAAACATTAAAAATTTTAAAAAAAAGACTTTAAAAAATACATAGTCGATTGTATATTGTATTGCTAAATAATGTTTTATCAAAGTATGTCTTCAACTCTCATGATAGGCAAGGTACATACACAAAACAGTCTCCAAACTTAGTTGAATTGTTTTCCGTAATGGTGTAAGATCTCACAGACCAGAGCGTGGTGTTAACAGGGAATGTGTGTATTTTCATCGGATCCGCTGTTCGCTACTTGGATGTCAGATGAGGATGGGACTGTGGGTGGGGTGTGCCCCTCACTCTGTCGAGCGAGTAGGTATGATGTTGAAAACAAGGTTACTTCGTTCCTGTTCAGAAATTCTGTGTTTGTATTGCTTGCCCGGGTATTATCGTACTGCAGAACATGCAGCAGTCGGGCCTTCATAAATCGCTGTGAAATGTGATTTCTTTTGTAAATTTATAGGTTTCTCTTATGTTGTTAGATGATCATACTTTGTGTTGATAGAATGTTTGTGTCCTGTTAATGTAACTAGTGATCTTCTAGAAAGTTTGTTCACGGCTAAAATGAGCCGTGCAAGAGGACTTTACTTCTAGACTTAGTGCCAGTTTGCCTTGAAATTGGACTGGACTGTCCTGGATCGTTTCAGTGATTTGAAGACAGACTCTCAGTCCCAGATTTGCATGTGACATGAGTGTTGAATTGGCCTCTTACAGCGAAGAGGTTCTAGCCGCCATACTCGTTCTGTGTTTTTCTGCTGAAGCATTGAAGGCCGAGCCGGAGTGTGCTGTGCCTCAGCGCGGCGTCCTCGCCCCTGGTGGCAGCCTCGGTGGTGCAGGTGCCTTTCCAAAACCTCTGTGCAAGAGTGTCATTCACGAAGAACACTGCTCGCAGAGTTCAAAATCAGCGTCCCGGCAGCTGCGGTAGGGACTGGTTTGTAAGCAGGTCACATTTAGCCGGTAAAAAGCAGGCTTTGTGGTGAAGCATCTTCAGGATTTGGGTTTGTCTTGACTCGAAACACTTAAACTTGGTGTACAGGGTTTGCCAGCCACGTTCTCCAGTCTCACCGCCCACACGGGGTCACAGGCGTGCCCTTCGGTGTGCTCCTCTTTTTTCTCTCTGATCAAGTTAGGGAAACAGCATCTCTCTCTCTTACATAACATCTCTAAGGTAGCCATCAATGTTTTCAAGTTCCTTTTTAGTTTATTGGTATTCTGCTGTTCATATGATCTGTGTCACTTGGATTCAGTTTTTCTGTTTTAAAATGAAGAGAATCATGATCTCCAAACCCTCCTCTGGCATGTGTTAAAAGTTAATTAAGTGCTGCTAAAAAACGCTTGTGAGTTGTTTGCAAGAAATCCTGGAACTCTGCCTCACACTTACAAATATATATTAAGACTTCCGGAATTCTTTCATTATGAAAAACAATTGTAAGGAAATTTCAAAATGTGTGTACTGTGAGTAGTGAATACAAAAACAGTTGTCTTATGTACATTATTTGTTTTTATTGGAGAACAGATTTGGTTTCATAACTAACCAGAAAGCTATATGGCAGGTCTGTCAGTTCACTAGTAACATGAAACTCAGGATGGGTATTAAAAACTAAGAAACAAGAAGATTTAAACAACAACAACACGGGCGCCTGTGTGGCTCAGCTGGATAAGCATCCAACTCTTGATTTCAGCTCAAGTCATGATCTCCCAGTTTGTGGGATCGAGCCCCGTGTTGAGCTCTGTGCTTACAGCTCGGAGCTCAGCCCTCCGAAATAAACAAACATTAAGGAGAAAAAAAAAAAGAAGTGAGGAACAGAACTACCAAAGGAACAAACTAAAGCCATAAGATATATCCTATATAAGACGTGCAATTAATTCAAATACGTATTGAGCACCTATATGCCAGGTATGGTTCTAGGTGTAGGACATCATATTGAACATAACTGACAAAACGGAAACAAATCTGTTTCCTGATGGACTGGACATTCCAGGAGAAAGACATCAACACTAAAATGCAGCGTACACCAGGCAGTCAAGAGAGAGATTGAGAAAAGTAAACCAGAATGGTAGAAGAGGATGGTGCGTGTTTTTCTCTTTTATAAAGGATTGTCGGGGAGCGCCTGTTCTGTGAGGCTACATTCACGCAAAGACACGGGAGACTGGAAAGAGCCAACTATGCAGTGATCTCGGGAAAGAGTGTTCTAATCAGACGGAGTAACAGATGGAGGGGCCCTGCTGTAGGAGTGGTGTGTGTGTGTGTGTGTGTGTGTGTGTGTGTGTGTGGTTTGTTGGGGTTTTTTGGTTTTGGTTTTTTGGTGGGTTTTTTTTGTTTATTTTTGAGAAACAGGGGGAGTAGACCGGTGTCCCCCCTTCTCGAGACTAGGTGGGGAGGTTGATCAGAGATTGAAGAGCAGTAGAGGGGTTTGTACGGCAGAGTAAATGGGGCCTTTCGACCATTGTAAGCCCTGGTTCCACTGTGAGCGAGCTGGGAAGCCTTTGAAAGGGAGGGACATGGTCTGACCAGGCTTTACAGGGACCACCGTGCGGCTGAGTCGGGAAGACTGGGGAGAGCTACAGAGGACTGAGAAGGGAGCCAGTAAAACGATTTTTGTAGTAGTCCGGGTCGGATACCACTCGGATCTGATTGGTAACTGTCAAATTAACGAGAAATAGATTCTACAGGGATTTCAAAGGTGAAAAGAGTTTGCCAACCAAACGGACATGTCGGGCTTTAGAGAAAGGAGCTAAGGATGATTAGGGGTTTTTAGTCTAAATATTTCTGTCTGGACTTGTGTTTCTTGAGATGAGGAAGACGGGGAAGAACAGACGGAGGGGCGGGGGGGGGGGCGTGAGGGTGAAGGTGAACTGGCTTTTGCTACGCCGAGCCCACAGCGCCTGGCCCCTGCCCCTGCAGACAGGGCGTCAGGCAGGCATTGGGACCCGTGAGTCGAGTCCAGGGAAGGTGGCTCAGTCGCTTGTGTCTGACTCTTGATTTCGGCTCAGGTCCTGCTCCTAATTAAAGTTCCTGGTTCTGAGCCTCCCCGCTGTCAATGAGGGGAAGAGCAGGCGTGGCCTGGGGCGCTCCAGTGTTTAAAGTTCAGGGAGGGGGGCGCCTGGGCGGCTCAGTCGGTTAAGGCTCCAACTTCGGCTCAGGTCAGATCCCACGTTCGTGGGTTCGAGCCCCTCGTCAGGCTCTGTGCTGACAGCTGGGTCAGCGCCTGGAGCCTGCTTCTGGTTCTGTCTCCTTCTTTCTCTGTCCCTCCGCCTCTCATGCTCTGTCTCTCTCTGTATCCAAAATAAATAAAACATTAAAAAAAAAAATAAAGCTCAGGGAGGAAAGATGGCAAAGGAGTCTGAAGTTGAATCCAGAGAGGGGTCCCGGGAGTCACATTCTGTTGATAGGTCGACTAGAGGATGAAGAGCTGATGGGTGTACTTAGCAGCATGGTGACCTTGACCGGCGGTTTCTGTGGAGAGGCGATGGTGAAGTACAGTGGGCACTTCGGAGAATAGTGGAGGGTCTGGAGATGGGGAGTCCGGACGACCCTTTGAAGAAGTTGTAAGGGGCCGCACGGGAAGCTGGTGGGGAGGTGGGGTCAAGAGTGCGTTTCTTAGATGAGAGATACTGTAGCATGTTTTAGTCCTGACGGGCATTGGCCAGAGGAGGAGTGAGGTGTAGATGGCGCAGCAGGGGAAGAGGATCGCTGCCTGAACCAGGCTCGCGAGAAGGCGGCGGGAGCGGGACTCTGTGCTCAGGTGGGGGGTGGAAGGGTATTAGGAAGGACGGAAGGCAGAGTCCTGTGGGAACAGACGCAGGAGGCGGTACGTGGGCAGTGTGGTGGGAAGCTGCGGCCGCTTTCTTCTGTCCCCACTGCCATCATCAGATTGGAAGCAGAGCCTGGGAGGGCGGGCGGCGGCGGGCGGGCGGCACAGGCTGCCGCCCCAAGGCTGCCCGGAGCTCAGCGCTCGGGAGGGTGCCGTGGCCAGTGGGTGCGGTGGCTTCTCCTGGCCCGAAGAGGTGAAGGTCCAGTTGCGAAGCGTTATCTGCTGGGTACCGTAGCACGTGTGTGAAAACCCGCCTCCGTGGGGCCCACATAGTAAACATGCAGGAGCAGCTTGTGTCTAGGCCGCCCGTTAGAGCACCAGGTGAGCTCCTGTAAAAAAGAAAAGAAGCATTTTCTACATGCCGGACCTTATGTTAGAAACCCTAGGGGCCTGAAAATTCATCCATTCACCTATTGGCACTAAAATATGTGCTCTGCATTGTTCCAGGTGCAGGGGACACAGAGGGGAGCAGGCCAAAGAGGTCCCTGCCCTCACAAAGCTGACACCGTAACGCTGGTGAAGCAGGGGCAAAAAGGCGAATTATTCCGGCGTGATCCTGTACGGAAATAGGAGTTCAGGGAAGGACCAGGCCGGTGCTGGCTTAAATGTACGTGCAGGAGGACAGGTCCACACCCGTCATCCAGAAGTTTGTTTTTTGCTCTCAGGAAGATCCTGCAGACGGGGTTACTTCCCCTGTGATGTTTAGAGCGGTGCTCCTTAGTCAGGCATGTCAATGCCTCTGCGTTGAATGTACAGCTGTTCACAGAAATTATGGTAATTAAGGCCAAAGAGGCTCCAGGTCAGGTCTGGTCAGGTTTTGTCACCAGTGAGTCTTTGAGAAGGCTTGTGGTCCTCGGAGCTAAACTTCGGAGTTGTGAGCCCGTCGTGGGAAAGCTCGGAGGTTTCCGTCGAGAGGGAGGGCGCGCGCCCGGCCCAGAGGCAGACGTGAGCGTGACTTGTTAGGGACGGTGAGGAGAACCGCGTGGGCCAGGTCAGGAGGAAGCAGGCTGGAACAGTCGGAGCCGGACTGTGAGAGGTCTCGAGGCTCTGTACCGTGTCGGTCTTCGCGCTGGCAGGCTGCAGGGGTTGTCCCCGGGACCCGGGCGATCCCGGGGGGCCCTTGCCGGGAGTGAACGGAGTGGGAGCAAACGAAGGGCCGGCCTCGGGCCGGTATTTGCTGAGTGCTCACGATGCTGCTCCTCCCGCCTCTGCTCGTCAGAGCGGTTGTCGACCCCTTCGGTGACCCTCACTGTGCTCCCAGGCACTGGGCCGTGCCTTTGACTTGCATTCCTGGTCGGAGTTCTGAAATCATCCTGGGATCTTCATCCTTGAGAATTTTACCATCTCGTTGGAGAGAAAAGTCCTAAGCACCTAATTTAACCTGTGAAATATTCCACTTCGTCAATGGAATGTTCTAAGGAACAGGGTGTTCTTTTTTTAGATACTCGTTCTGGGTCTTGGTTTGGAAATGTGCTTATAGATAGTCTATTGATCCCCAAAAATAGTGAATTGTTTGGGCTTTGTGGTCACTAGCCTTCTGGTTGTATGGCAATCTGGTTCCCTGAGGCTCAGTATCTGTGAGAAGGGGGTGCCTTGGGTAGACTATTCAGATTCTCAGGTAAGGTGTACGTCTGTCGTAAAACAATAATTTGGCATGCTGATTTAAACGTATTTTATGGGGCACCTGGATGGCTCAGTCGGTTGAGCAGATGACTTCCGCTCAGGTCACGATCTCACAATCTCTGGGTTTGACCCCCCGTGTCGGGCTCTCTGGATAGAACCTGGAGCCTGTTTCAGATTCTGTGTGTCTGTCTCTCTGCCCCTTCCCCACTTGCACTCTGTCTCTGTCTCTCTGTCTCTCACTGTCTCTCTCTCTCTCTCTCTCAAAGGAAATAAACATTAAAAATTTTTTTAATTTAAAAATAATATTTTATGGATTTGGAAAAAATATTTTATGGATTTGGGGAATTGAGGCATGCCAACTGACTATTTGCTATTAGGAAAACTTATAAAACTAAATATCTGGTTTTCAAAGTTTTTATAACAGTTGTTATAAATCATCTGTATAATTATTTGTTTAATGTTTGTCTTTCTCATAGAGTATAAGGCTTGTAAATTGAGGAGCTGGATCAGTTCTCTTGGGGACTGGCTGTATTTCCAGGTTATTGCACAACGCCTGGCACGTGATAGGAGCTCAGAAATATTGTTGAATGAGTGAATGAATGAATGAATTCAGAGCTGAATTGTACACCAGCAGCAAAGGTAATTTCAGCCTAAGAGTCCTGACCCTCTGAGAAGCCTGAAGCCTCTCACAAAAGGTCGGCTAAGGCCGGCCCACGACGGGCAGTGCGGCGGCTTGTGTGTGGTCCCCGGGGGAGAGGAAGCTCGCTCTGAAGTTTCAGATTTATCGTATATTACTTTAGATGCATTCTGGTCTGTCTTCACTGTGATTCGGGCTTCTTCCTGACCTCGTCCCTCTCCCGTTACCCAGTTGTCACCTTAATCAATAGTTGCCTCTGTTCTGACGAATTTTTGTTATGGTCTGTCCTGCAGAGAAAGAGATGCTGGTGGCAAGTTGCGGAGATCCCTGTTTTTTATGGAGCACAGTTCTGTAAGCTTTTCCTAAGCTTCCTTGGCGGTAACGTACACTTGTGATGGACCCTGGAGACACGGCTATGTTAGGATCGGGTTCGGACTCCGAAGGGTTTTCGAGGAGGAGTCCCTCTGCCGTCGGCACCGGCGCAGCGGCCAGCAGGCGAGAAGGAGAGCTAGAGCGCGGCCCGGAGGAGGAGGAGGCCCTGCGCAGGGGGAGCCGGGAGCGGACCCGGGAGGCGGCGACGGAGGACGGTCTGGCTGAGGCACAGCAGCAGTTTTCAGTGAAGGAAACAAACTTTTCAGAGGGAAACTTGAAACTGAAAATTGGCCTTCAGGCTAAGAGAACTAAAAAACCTCCAAAGAACTTGGAGAACTATGTATGCCGACCTGCCATAAAGACCACCATCAAGCACCCAAGGAAAGCACTTAGAAGTGGGAAGATGAGTGAGGAGAAGAAGGAGCACTGTCCTTCGAAGCGGGTGAGTCCGTGCGGTCGTCACCCCTGCTCTCGTTACTGACCGGTCTGGGCTGCGCGGGGCTGCGGGGCCGCGCGGGGGTGGGGGGCAGCGCACTGGGCGTGTGCTCAGGAGACCCAGGTGCGGGCCTTGCCTTCCTGCTTCCTGCCGGTGCGACTGTACACAGATTAACGGGGAAACGGAGGCTCCGTGATGTTAGGTGATGACGCGCTGCCTGCCTCTCCGGGGCTCGTACGGATCCAGTTCACTAACGTCTGTTGAAATGTTTTGTAAAATCGATTTTTTTAACACGAGGATTAATTCCTGTCACTCCTCCTAAAGCAAACTGCTACGGGAAAAATTGTTCCCTCCTTCCCATTAGCTATCCAACTATGATAACGAATTTATTCTTAATTCTATTTATTTTGTCTACTAAAGATACTACATTTGTTCTAGGTCACGTGTTGACCTCAAGTTCTACTCCTTTCATACGGTATCTGACTTCAGGCGGTCGGCACTGTGTATGCCCACGCGCATATTTAAATGATATGTGCACATAAGTAAAACTGCAGAGCTAGGGAGAGAGAATTGGCTTAACATTTTGGCTAAAATTTTGGAATAGTCCTGACCATGTGAAATAACTTGATTTTCACTGTTAATATCTTAACATCAAATTCTCGTGCTTCCTACATGTTACCAGAGGCCATAATGATTCAGGCTTCTTGTTCTTCTCCAAATTGCTGTGGCATCCAGAAATTTTTCATAGTTGCTATTTTTCAAAGATCACAGACATATAAGGTAGCTTGGGATATTATGTTGATAAAATCCACTGCGAATGATTTGAGATTACAAGGCAGGAAAAAATGGGTATTGTACCATTTCTTGAAAAATAAATGAACTGGGTGAATCTCGGCTAAGACGATTAACTATCCTGAGCCTTATTTTTCTCATCGCTGAAATGGAGATATCATCTGTTCCTGCTGACCTCAAGGGTTTTTAGAAGGTTGATTAAAAAAGATTTTTGTCTAGCCCTTTGTCTTTGAGACAGGGTTAGAGCTTACCTTGTGCAGCTAACTTGTAAACACCTCCGGGGTGGTTGTCTTGAGTCATCTTTCTATAGTTTGTTTTGTCTTGTTTAATGATGGGGTTCTGTACTGAGGGGACTTCACCCCTGGGTCTGGGTGGTTCAAATCCACGCGTCTTGTTCGTAGGAGAACGCGGCCTGTGGTTGCTGAGGGAAGGTGCCACCGCCAGTGACGGGCGGTGTTAGCTTTTCAAACAGTTACATTAGCATAGATGTCCAATGTACTAGTCGCCTCTGAGTTCTTCACAAGTGATGAAAAGAGCATGGGATATGAAATCAGCCAAATTTTAATCCTGGCTTAAAAACTACACGCAGGCAGTTTGATTTCTCTTACTCACCCTTGGTCTTATTTATGATGTGGGATTATGAAGGCCTAGCTTAAATGATTATATAAAGAATTGAATTTATATAAAGTGTCTAGCATGTGATAGGTTCGTGGGAATGTTTTCTTTTCCTTTTTATAGCCGAATGTAGGACTTCACAACCCTCGGTCCCTGGGAGGGTGTGCTGGGTGTGTGTGACTGCCCTCACAGCGCGACAGGCTGTGCAGAATTGTGTGTGTGTCTGGGTGCATTTTTACGTAGCTGTCACCAGCTTCTTAGAGAGTCTGTGACTCCAAAAAGATTAAGCCTCCGTGGCCAAGGAGGGAATGTACTATTAGGAGGCACTTGGCAGTCTTAAGAAAGCTGGAGGGCTCTGTTTTATTTGTTTTTTAAAGCAAGGCTTTACCAAACACCACCAGAGCATTTACCCCTCGGTTCTTCGAAAGTGGTGGAGTTTGTCAGGGCTGCTTATGAAGCAGATATTAGGCCTTAAATTTCTAGTAAACACAAATATACATCATGTATTTTCTCTCTTAAAAGAATTTTCCTTTCAGCAGTGTTCAGAGAGCAATTTTTTTAATGTTTATTTTTGAGAGAGAGAGAGAGAGAGTGAGAGAGGGAGGGAGGGAGGGCCAGGGAAGGGTCAGAGAGAGAGGGAGACACAGAATCCAAAACAGGCTCCAGGCTCTGAGCTGTCAGCACAGAGCCCGACGCGGGGCTCGAACCCAGGAACCATAAGACCAAGACCTGAGCTGAAGTCAGACGCTCAACTGGCTGAGCCCCCAGGCGCCCCAGAACTGGCATATTAATAACTGGGGTTTGAAGTTTAGTTCATCCTTTTGAGAAAATATTAGAGGGTGATGCTTTAATTTAATGCCTTTTATTTAAAGTTATATTGCAGATTGTAAGGGTCCTAATTTTGTTTTTGTTTAATGTATTTGTTCAATATAGTTTTAAACTTAATGCATATTTTTAAGATATGATTGACATATCGTGCTGTGGACTTGGTTTGTTTTTAATTAATTCTGAGACTTACCTTTCTGTATTACATTTTGGCCGATTTGGCCAAACCGAACGGTGTCACCCCACTGCCACCCCTGCTGACTCAGGGTTGGCAGGAGTCCGGGGGGGGCCCCGCAGGATTTGGGCGAACGTGGCTGGCAGGAATTGGGACAGCACTTTCGGAATTGTGCTGGTTTTTTGTTGCGGAGTCTCCAGGGTTCCAGGGTACACGTCCTGCATGTAAGACTCATGAATGCTGACTCCATCCTGGGGGCTGTCTTTTCGCTCTTGACACCGTCCTCTGACGCACGAAGGTTTTCAGTTTTGTTGAACTCTGGTTTGTCTCTCTTTTCGTTTATTGCCTGTGCTTTTGGTGCCCTCTCCAAGAAATTGTTGTCAAGGCCAGTGTATTGGAGGTCTTCCTCTACGTTTTTGTCCAGGTTTTATCATTTTAGCTCCCGTTTAAGTCTGAGGTTTTCAGGCGTCCTCCTCACTGTGAGCTTGCTCTCTGAGTTCAGAAACTAATTACGACAGCGAGGGACACTGTGGCCATGGGACGCGGGTACAGGAACTGTCGTGTGAAAGAGTGTGGCTGTGGGGCCAGCAAATACTGTTGGATTAGATGATAGACTCTATGATTCACAATTTAAGTGACAAGAAAGGAAACAATGAAATATTGTTCTCATCTGAGTAAATCTATTTTGGAATCCCCTTTTAGACCATCTGGTGTCACCCCCGCCCCGCCCCATAGTCACTGTGATAACTGATGAAGCACAACAACCATTTCTCAACCAACATGACGAAAACTGATCTATATATTGAATGTGTTTTCAGGTTTATATTTCAGGTTTATATTTACACTTGGAAAGTAATACCACATTAAGAACTGGTTGTTTTGGGGGGCGCCTGGGAGATTGAGTTGATTCAGCGTCTGACTCTTGATTTCGGCTCAGGTCATGATCTCACAGTTCATGGGCTTGAGCCTCAGGTCGGGCTCTGTGCCGACACCATGGAGCCTGCTTGAGATTCTCTCTCTCCCTTTGGCCCTCTTCCCTTCTCACGCGCGCGTGCTCTCTCTCCCTCTCTCTCTCGCTCTCTCGCTCTCTTTCTCTCAAAATAAATAAACGTTAAAATAATGACCTTCCAGTTTTGGAGTTGTGCAGCATAGCTAGTTACACAGGATTTTAGTTCACTTGGGAGACTGGGCCGAAAGAAAGTGCTTTTGTGACAGATGAAAAATAACCAAAATATCTGTTTCCTGGAACAGGTGATTAAAACTGAGACTTGTTTGCGCTGAGAGGATTGGGGGATGTACGCGCGATGACAGGTTAGGTCACGTGGCACTGAACTTTAGGGCCGTGTGGAGTAACAGTTTGTCAGCGAGTCGTGCATTGGATGTCATTTTAGCCTAGTTGAGTGAATTTAATGAGCACAATGGATGATAAATAAAATTTACAGAGCTAACTATAATTTCTCCTCCAAAAGATAGTTTTCTGTTTAGCAAAGAAATGTCTATGCCAACTTACTGGATTCTTTCAGAAACAGTTCATTGAAGATGTAATTTTGATTTTCAGGGAAGTGATTTTTACGGAGTGCTATTAAAACCCACATGAATCCAAATATTTCTAATTAAGTCCCGTTGGTCTGAGATCTTACTAAATTACAGAACTGATGGATTAATGTTTCTTTAATAAGAACATATACAGATAATAGTAATAGTATCTCAGCTCTTGCTTAGTATAGCTAATTTGTCTAGCAGTTTTTAAATTGCTGCATAGAAATCCCAATTGTTTTGAAATGAAATGTCGAGGACTAAGTATGTTTGAAATTACCTAGCTTTTGGGTTTTTTTCCTGGTCGTTTCTGCTAAATATCAATAGTGTGTTAGGTTTTCTATATACTGTAGTTCCTTTAAATTTTGCTCTAAGTTAGATCAGCCTGGTTTTATTTATTAAGTTTATTTATCTTGAGAGAGAGAGTGCACAGAAGCAAAGGGGGGGACAGAGAGAGAATCCAGGAGAGAATCCCAAGCGGGCTTCCTGATGTCGGGGTGTCCGTGCGGAGCCGGATGCGGGACTTGGTCTCACAAACTCTGAGATCATGACCTGAGCCAAACTCCAGAGTCAGATGCTGACTGAGCCACCTGGACGCCCCTAGACCAGCCTGGTTTTAGATAAAATGTGTGTGTTTTATTGAGATACAATTCAAGTACCATAACATGGACTCTCTTGAAGTAATCAGTCGAGTGGTCTTTAGTATATTAGCCACATGCTATAAAAGATGTGCAGCCGTCACCGCCGCCTCATCTCGGAGCCTGTGCGTCCCCCTGCGGCGCACTGTCCCTGTGTCTGTCACGCCCCAGATCACCGATCGTGGGGCGGGGGGGGCTTTACTTGCCTTGCTCATCTGTGTTTGAATGATTTCTGTGACCAACATGTATGCTTTTCAGAAAGAGGGACCAGATTTTGTACCCCTTAATTTTGAACATATCTCCAGTCTAGCCTCACAGTATTCTTTGATTCTTTCTTTCTCCATAAATAAATCGGGGTGCCCGTCCTGTGCAGTAGACCAGTCGTTACAATGTCCTGTGAGAACCTCCGTAATAATCACACACAGCGTCCAGTCCACGGAGTCCTGGGGAGCGGGGCGGCTTTGCAGAAGTTGGTGTTGGCATCTGTTAGAATTTGCTAGAGAGAAAAGGGCTTTGAGGTCAAAGTAAATAGTAAAGGGCAGAGGCCTAGTTAGCATGTCTCACGGATCTTTGTTAGCTGTGATTTAGGACAGGGGAGCACTCAGAAAACAGTGGAGGGCGGGTGGGGTGGTACCAGGGTACTCAGTGGTTTTGTATTGCACTCAAAAACTTGGGAAAACGCCGTTTTTTTTCTACATTTTCGTCTAAAATTTTGAAGAGCACCGGGTGGCAGTCCGTTAAGCATCTGACACCTGATTTTGGCTCAGTTTATGGTCTCATGGTCTGTGGGGTAGAGCCCTGCTTCCGGCCCTAGGCTGAGCGTGGAGCCCTCTTGGGATTCTCTCTCTCTGCCCCCTCCCCTGCTCTCTCTCTCTCTCTCTAAAAATTAAAATTAAAAAAAAAAAAGAAACCTTGGGTTGAAGTTTCTTCCTTGTTCTTACTTACAAAGTGTTTTACTTTTTTAACCATGTAGTGTTGCTTCCAATATTATAAAATTTTAAAATAAAAATCACATGACCGTGCCTATTTGTTCTTAAGGATTTTTTCTTTGTTGTCGCAGTTCTAACATCTGTGCTGTACTTTCCGGTACTGGTCAAGTCCAGCAGGAGTGACCCTGGGGCGGGTTGGCGGAACCTCAGGACCCCACAGAACTGCCACAGCAGGTGGCATGAGAGATCATGGATCTAACTATTGAAGGGGGAAGGGAAGTCGGGTGTATTGGGGGTTCCGGATACAGCTGGCTGTTGGCCTGTTTAAAGATTTTTGTTTACAGCCAGCTCCTTCAGGGGCATCTTGGTGGCTCAGTCGGTTAAGTGTCTGGCTCTTGATTTTGGCTCAGGTCATGATCTCAACATTCATGAGTTTGAGCCCCGCATCGGGCTGGGCGCTGTCGGAGAATCCTGCTTGGGATCCTCGCCCTCGCCCTCGCCCTCTCCTGTGCCTTCCCCATTCGCATGTGCTCGCTCTCTCTCTCAAGATAAATAAATGAACTTCAAAAACTACTTCATAATAGAATTCTTCATAGAATTAAGAATTCTCTTTCCAGAAGAAAAAGAAACTTGTGGCTGTCTAATATCTCCCTCTCCCCTCACAGCTAGAAGGTAGAAAAAATATGAGGGCATTGTCCGAGATCTATATAATTCCCTGTGCCTTTTTGTTATAAATGAGTATCACTTTGTACCAGCACGTGCCTAACGTCAGGGCTCAAGAGAAGTAGATATAATTGGGTGAAAGCTCCCAAGGAAGGGAGTGGGTGGTCGTTGGGGTATTAACTGTGGCTTCCTTGGACCCCTTAATGCAGACATGGGTCTTCAAGCCAGATTTGTGGTGTTCCTAAGGCTTGAGTTCGTTGAAAGTTTGTTCCCTGGATTGAGATTATACAGATCAGCAGCGGAAGATAGTGTCAACAAAGATGTCAGCAGTGACAATATTGGTGACCACTCCTCACGCATTTAAAACAAATAGGTTCTGTACTGTGAAATTTGGTCTTTTTCTATTCTTCATTTTTTAACAGCCAAACTATACTATGTATATTTTACCATCATTTTTGGAAAACATCTCAAAGTCAAGGATACCAGTTTGCAATGCAAAGTTCCGGCTCCTGTGTTAGGAGGTCAGAGTTTAGGAGGTGTGCACAGGCATTTTGAGCCAGATGCACAGGTGGTGGGTACACACCAGGATAGTCGGGCTGTTTTGAGCCGAGCTCGGAGCGCCATCGACTCGGTAGCCTCTCGACATACGCGGGAGGGAGCGAGGCTGTGACAGCGGCAGGGCTCGGGGTACCTTCTCGCGGTAAACGCAGTGAAGCAAGAAAGGACCTGCTCCTGAACCCCACCTTTTAATGTTATTGGCAGAATTCCTGAATGTGATTGCCCTGGAGTTCCTTCTCTAGTCCTTCACTGCGGGGGCAGGTTCCAGGAGCCCGCTGGCCCTGAAGACAGACAGACTCTGAGAACGAGGAGCCAAAGGCAAAAGGGACCTTGGCTAACTGGTTTTCTAAGCTGCTTGCTGACCATGACCGCTTCCAGTTGTCAGACACCTGGAAATTGTACGCGTGCGTGCTAACACAGTTTTCCGCTAGTTTCACTCTCAGAGAAGTAAATTACATAGGCTAAGAAGAATTAGAAAAATAAATTTGTTATTAAGTTGCTAAATAGAAAGAGAAGTTTTAGGATGCAGTAGAGAAAGGAGGGAGGGTGAGAGGGTGGGAAGGTCCTGCTGCATGTCCCCCGGGTCGAGGAGGTGCGCCCTGAAGCGTCCGCGCTCCGCCCCTGCACGGATGTCTGGCTCCAGCACCCCCCACGCCGGAGCGTGGCTGTTAGCTGGTCTTCCGTTTCCTCGTGAAAAAATACTCCTTGAATGTCAGGGTGATGGGTTTAGTTTTTGATTGTAATGATCAGCACAAACTGCTCTAGAAATAAGTCATTAAGATTATGGACTATGTTTTGAGATTTGTAAGCATTAAAGAAAAATTAGCACCACCACCAAAAATACACCCCTTAAAATTTAGTCTGGGAACAAGAGGGTTTGTTTCCCTAGCACGAACGTGGTGCTTTTGCCTATATTTTCCTCACTGGGCTACTCATAAATATTTTCTTTCAGTTGCTAAAAGTGTATGTTAAAAGTTTAACGTCTTTTTAAAACAACCAGTAGTTTGCTCCTTTTACGGAAGCAGTCTTGGTCCCTGTGTCTGCGTCATGAACTCCCTAGAAAAGCCCGGCTCTGGTGGCTGCCGCTCGTCTTACAGGAGGTCCATCGAGGACCTTTATTTCAACATTGACCGCGACACAGTGGCAGCCCCGCTGTCTGGAGTGTCTCCTCTCACAGCCCCACATCAGCTTCTTTAGGAAAACAGCTTGAGGTGTCCGACGCCTCTTCGAGGCACGTAACACGGCCTAGTGACCCATCCTCTAAAAGGTGGCACCCGGCGAGCCCCACGACACTGGTCTACCCTTAGCGCTAGCGGGTTCTCCCAGGGCGTTTCTCCCTTTTGTATCAGGTTTTTGCCTCGGCTCCTTAGCTCTATCCAGGGAATTTGAGACTTGCTAAATAGGAGAGGGTCACGTTCTCTTCTCTTACCTGTCCTTGATGAGTGAGGTGCCGTCTGCGCGCGTAGTCTTTCCTGAACCCCCGGTGACAAGGTCCAGAACACCGTCTGCGGTGTCTGCCACCCCCCCCACCCCCCCGCCCGTGCTCTTGCTGACAGCCGTTGTCGGCCGGTGTCCCGCTCTGAACGAGTTCTGTGGTCTCGCTTGTCCTATTGATTGTTCGTCGGAAGCTGCCGGAGCCGAGAGGACGACCCTGGGCACAGAGCCCAGCTTCTCACGCGGAGGGTGCAGATCCCCGGGGTCTTCACCTCTCGGGCACCACAGCCAAGGGCGCAGCCATGATCCGCCTCAAGCCTTGGGCACAAAACAAGATGCCACTCTTTTCCCAAGAGGCTGCCCGCCGTGAGAGGATCTGCTTCTGCGAGCAGAGGGGAAGCAGCCCCCTGCCATTGTCCTCTGCGGACTCGGCTTCCTCTGGTGCGTCCTCTGGTCTCTCACTTTGTGGTGGAAACTTCCCAGATCACTGCCACCTTGGGCGATGGAGCGGTCCGCCTTCTCTTTCCGTGGTGGACGTTCGGGTCTCTGCTGGAGTCTGTGTCGCGGTGGAACGGCGTGCAAATGAGGGATGGTGAACGTGACTGTTTCTCATTTCCCTGTTGATCTTGCTAATGGAAAAAGTCACTATTGAACCAAATTGATAGAAGGCATAGCTTTCCTGAAGTCCCAGGAAATGAAGCCTGCAGATCATCACTCTGACTTGCTAATTCAGGTGCTGCTTTTTCTATGGCTGCCTGTTCGTGTCTCTTATTCCATGTAATGGCCGTGAGTCACCCCAGGGACGCTCGCGCAGTGCATGTTGCTAATTAATTTTCAGGTAAAGCTGCATAGAAACAAACGACGGCTTCTGGGGAGACCTCAGAGTTAAAGGCCTCCTGTGACGGGGCGACGGGGCGACAGGACGTGGGGATCGCATGAAGCGTTACGAACGGGGAGCAGAGAAGTGGTGCAAGAGAAGTCGGTTCCCGTCGGGCCCTCCCCTGTGAGTCAGAGCCCCAGGCTACACGGCTCCTGCGTGTACGGCTGTCACAGCCCGTCCTCGAGGGGCTCGGGGGAGGAGTCCTGGGAAAAAGACTCTGGACGGAGATGCCGCGCTGCTGAGTCCCCTCCGGGGATGACACAGGTCCAAGGAAGAGTCGGAGACGCGTCTCCCTCTGCCGTTGATGCCTGGGACCGAGGGGCCTCTGCCGTGTGTCCCCGAGGTCCTGCTGGCTGGCGAGGAGAGCTGGGCCGGTGGAGGTCCGCGCCCCCGACGGCCGCCGTGCTGTTATGGCGAGCCGTCACCGTGGCGTCCTCGGAAGGGACTCGCTCCCTCTGGTAAGGGAGACGTGTGCGGGTGAGCGTGGGTGTGCGTGCGCGTGGGCCCGAGATACCGCAGCTGTGGCACCTGACGATTGCGTAATTCAAGAAAAGTCCGTTTGAAAAGAAAATATTTGGTGATTTTCTTCTATTAAAACACTCGTCTGTGATGTTGGGGTGCCTGGGTGGCTCAGTCAGGTAAGTGTCCCACTCAGTTTTGGCTCAGGTCATGGTCTCACTGTTTATGATTTTGAGCCCCAAAATGTCAGTGCAGAGCCCACTTGAGATTCTCTCTCTCTCTCTCTCTCTCTCTCTCTCTCTGCCCTTCCCCCATTTGTGTGTGTCCTCTCTCTCAAAAATACATAAATAAGCGTTTTTTAAAAATCAGAATACCTCTAGATCCATTGAGGGGACCTGGTTTAAAAAATAATCTATATATTAAATCTTCTTTAATATGTTTGGTTAGGGCACAAGCCTGGGTGGCTCAGTCAGTTAAGCATCCACCTTCCGGTCAGGGCGTGATCTGTCCAGTGGTGTGTGGGTTCAAGCCCCACACCAAATTCTGTAGTGACAGCTCAGAGTTTGGAGCCTCAGATTACTCTTTGTCCCTTCCTCGGTCAGAAACACACTCCTTTTCTTAAAGATAAATGAATCAACATAAAAAAAAATTTTTAACAATGTTTAGTTAGGGGAACCCCCCCTCAGATGTTTTGGTTCTCTTCTGATGATACACTACACACTGAAGTCTTGTGCGTTTCTTTAAGGTATTTTCTGAGTATTTTTAGAAGCCAGCATAAGGTGATTGCTTGCTTGGGGCCCCTGGGGGGCTCAAGGCAGTTGAGCATCCAACTTCGGCTCAGGTCATGATCTCACAGTTCATGGGTTTGAGCCCCACATCAGGCTCTGTGCTGACAGCCTGGAGCCTGCTCCTGAATCTGTGTCTCCCTCTCTCTCTGCTCCTTCCCCATTCACTCTCTGTCTCTCTGTCTCAAAGATAAACATGAAAAAAAAGATGATTGCTTGCTTGTATTTCTAATTTCTAACATAGTTTTACAAGTAACTTATGTGACTTATAATCGTTGAGGGGAATTTTGTCTATAAACCTTTTTATTTATGTTTTTTAGTAGTTGTCCTAGAGTTCACACTACATAGTTAAAACTAATCCAAGTTCACTTTCAGATAACACACTCACTTCACAGTTACCTTATAATAACAAAATAATCCAAATTCCTCCCTCCCCTCCCTTGTCCCATATCGTCACTGTCATTCATTTTACTTCTATATAAGGACTTAAATATAAAATCATGCCTTGTCAAATACATCACTGCTATAATTTTAAACAAACTTACATGTTAGATCAATTAAGAATAAGAAAAACGAAAGTATATATTTCACCTTTGCTTTTTCCTTCTACAGTGGTCTTCCTTTTTCAATATAGATCTAGGTTATTGACCTATAACTTTCCTTCTCTCTAAAGAACTTTAAGGGGCGCCTGGGTGGCTCAATTAATTGAGCGACAGCTTAGGCTCAGGTCATGATCTCACGGCTCATGAGTTCAAGCCCCGCGTCGGGTTCTGTGCTGACAGCTCAGAGCCTAGAGCCTGCTTCAGATTCTGTGTCTCCTTTCTCTTTGTCCCTCCCCTGCCCATGCTCTGTCTGTCTGTCTGTCTCTCTCTCAAAAATAAACATAAACAATTTTTTTTTAACTTTTAATGTCTTGCAAGGCTGGTCGTCTGCTGGATACAGACCTCATTTTTGTCAGACAAAGTCTTTATTTCTCCTTCACTTTAAAGGATAATTTCACAAGGTACTGAATTCTAGGTTGGTGGGTTTCTTTTTTCTAACACTTTAATTTCAGTCCACTGTTCTTGCTTGCATGGATCTGAGAAGAAGTTGGATATAATTCTTACCTCTGCTCTTCTGTAGGGGAAAGGTATTTTTTCCCTCTGGCTTCTTTCAGGATTTTTTTTTTTAATCTTTGATTTTCTGTAGTTTGAAAATGATATGTCTGGGGGCACCTGGGGGCTCAGTCGGTTAAGTGGCCGACTTCGGCTGAGGTCGTGATCTTGTTCGTGATTTCGAGCCCCGCATCAGGCTCTGTGCTGACAGCTCGGAGCCTGGAGCCTCCTTCAGAGTCTGTGTCTCCCTCTCTCCCTGCCCCTCCCCTGCTCAAGCTCTGTCTCTCTGTCTCTCAAAAATAAATAAACATTAAAAAAAATTTTAAAGAAAATGATATATCTAGGGATAGGGTTTGTTTTGTTTTGTTTGCATTTGTCCTGCTTAGTATTCACTGTGCTTTCTAGACTCGTGGGTTCAATGTCTGGCATGAAATTTGTTACGCATATTTTTCCTATTCCTTTCTTTCTTTGTTCTTCTGTTGCTCCCGTTGTGCAGAAGCTGCACCGTCGTCCCGCAGCTTTTGGATCTTCTGTCCGGTTGCTGTTGCTGGTGTTGTTTCAGTCGCCTTGCATTTAACATCTTACTTTTGGGGATTTCTGTTGAGACATCCTCAGGCGTGGAGATTCTTTCCTTGGCCATTTTAGCTGCAAACGAGCTCATCAGAGTCATTCTTCATTTGTTAGTGTTTTTATTCTGTTTTCTCTCTTTTCTCTCACTTTATTTGTTTCTTAGAATTTCCACCTTCCTGCGTCCATTGCCCATCTGTTCGTGCGTGTGGGCTGCTTTATCATCATACTAATCGTAGTTATTTTAAATTCCAGTCTGGTACTTCTAACATCCCTACCGTATCCAAGTCTGATTTTAATGCTTTCTCTGTCTTTAAACTGTGTTTTTGTCTTTCAGTATATCTTGTAATTTTTTAACAGGTGGGCATAATGTACTGCGTCAGAGGAATTTCTGTAAATGGACTTGTAGTGATGTGGTGGGAAGGTATGAGGGGAGAGGAAGTGGTCTTTGGTCCTGGGAGTAGGTCTCCGTCTTTTAGAGAGCCTGTAGCTCTAGACCGTGAACTTCACAGACGCTCTGTTTCCCCTTCTCTCTCGAGGTGGGACAGGATGGCTCGAGGAGGCTGGGGTTGCACGTTCCCCTCCCCCCAGAAGTTTTAGCAGGAGATGAAACTCACAGAAGTGTGTGGGATCGCAGTGGCTGATTCCTCCTGGATTTTCCCGCTTCCAGTCACGTGTGCACGGAGGCTCTCCCAGTTTGCCCGTTACAGTTGAGGGCTCCCTGCCCCTGCACTGCTTCCCACCAAGGCTTCCGCTTCTGGTTTTCTGCTCCGGCAAATTAGGACTCTGTGGGTCCCTCCCATTTGGGGGGTCGGGGAGAGTAGTAGTTTGCCCTGTGACCTCACTTTTAGTACGGATCTAAGTAGAGTTGTTGACTTCTCAGGTCGGCCAGCTTTTTACTTTTTGTTAGGATGGAGTGGCGACACCTGGCTTCTCCCTAAACTTTTTTTTTTTTTTAATCTCCGGACGCTGCGGTGGAGCTGAGTGCGGTTGGTTCACAACATGGTAAAATTGTCCAAATTTCCATCAGCATCTCTGCTTTCATTGCATGGATGCTAGTTTCAAAATCTGCCGCATAATAGAACAGCGGGTAGGAGGACCTTCCCGGCGGGCAGCCTGTAGAGAACACACATGCGCGCGCGCTCTCCCCGCCCCCCCCTCCCTCCGCCAGGTGCAGAGCGCTGTTTCAGGGGGTTCCAGTGAACAACCCACACTGAATAGGCTTTCCTAGAGCCTACTGTGGTTTGTACAGTGAGACTAGAGCTTTCCATATTCCAGGCACTCTTTTTTTAACACATAATCAGGCTAGCCCTTCCTGTTTCATATGTGGCAAATTAATTTCAAAATCTCGAGTATAGTAAGAATGAGGAAGAATGAAGAATAGAGCCTCCTGTATTTCTAATTACAGACAGTAAGTCAACGCTGTTACTCCCTAAACGTCCAACTTGAGGACGTGAACAAAACCTCGTATTCTTAGGATTCCCAACCACTCATGACCTTCCCTATGTTTGTTCTGTTGTCAGTATTAGTTAGATGATCGTTAAACTTATTTTCCCTTTCGTCACGGATTTTCCTCGCTGTGCAGCGTAGTTTCGTCCGATTCCTGCTGTTAGCCGGGTGAGATGCCACAACCAAAGCAGAGGTTTACCCCTCGGGCCCTGCCGTCGGCCCTTCGTGTTTTATGTGCCTGAGCATTTGATGTGCAAGGGACAGAGGTCGTATCATATTACTCACATTTTGCTCACAGTAGAATGAGACTTAGGAACAAGGTTTTCAATAGGAGGTTTTCAGGAAGGAACTTTGTGGGCAGATCTCAAATTTTTACCAAGTTCTGAAAACGATTGTCAGCCTGTGGCCACCACCTAAAGGAGCGCGTCAGCCTGTGTCCCGGCTCCTACTCATGAGGACGTCCTAAAGCGCTTAGGACTCTTACTGGAGTCAGCACAGCCCTGGTTGTGGGTGTTTTGTTTTCCTCTAACATTTTCTTTTGTTTTTAATACTGTTCTTTACTACGTCCAGATCAAGGGTTATTACGCATGAAGATGATTTATTTTGGAGTTTCACTTGTGAAATTTTGAGTTAGGTTGACATGTTTTAATGAATTTTCACACAATGTGAAGAATTGGCAAAGAGGTATTTTTTTCTTGAAAACTTCAAGGATTAAATAGAGTAGAACATTTCACGTAAAAGTTAATATGTTTAGGGGCGCCTGGGTGGTTCAGTCTGTTGAGCATCCGGCTTCGGCTCAGGTCATGATCTCACAGTTCGTGGGTTTGAGCCCCGTGTCCGGCTCTGTGCTGACAGCTAGCCCAGAGCCTGAGCCTGCCTTCGAATTCTGTATCTCCCTCTCTCTCTGTCCCTCCCCTGCTCATATGCGTTCTCTCTCTCTCTCAAAAGTAAATAAAACATTTTTTTAAAAATGAAGTTTTTTAAAAAAGTTAATATGTTTGGAGCACCTGGTGGCTCGGTTGAGTGTCCGACTCTTGAGTTTGGCTCAGGTCATGACCCCAGGGTCATGGGATCAGGCCTGCCTCAGGCTCGGCCGAGTGTGGAACCCGCTTTGGATTCTCCGTCTCCTTCTGCCCCTCTCCCCTACTTGTGCGGGACTCACTCTCTCTAAAAAAAAAAAAAAAAAAAAAAAGTTAATATGTTTAATGTTCTTTTCCTCAGTGCACTAAAATCCCAGGAAGTTGAGAATGATGATAGAAATGCAATCCTGTCATTCTGTCTTAAGTGATTATTTAAGTTCTGTTAGTAGTTATTGATTTTAAAATAATGTTCATACTAATTTAGATAGCATACTCTTAATGTTTATATTGTCTGTTACCTTGTTTCTTTAACTACTTCATAGTTCTGGTTGTAGAACATGAAGTGAAGAGCTGTTGTGATTATAAGGATGTCAGGGTTTCAGTTCTGCACTAATACACATACCTCAACTAATCATATGGTAACACGTGATGCCCACAAGGAGATCCTTCATGTTTCAGGTAAAATTCTGCTTTTCTTTGAAAGTGAATGTTCAAATCACACCACAAGTCCAAGTGCCGTGCCTTATCTGTATCCCTCGCGGCGTGAGACCGCCTCTGGCGGGTAGTCGTCCCCTCCGCCGATTACTCATGAGTTTTGTGAAACCAGAAATAACATGAAAGGAAGCATGTAGTTGTTTGGCTTTCTTGAGACTGAAGCCGAGGTAAAAGTCTGCCTTCATAAGTTCATAGTAGCTTCTAGAAGCAGATATTAAAATATTTGTGTGATGTTTGTTCTTTTCCTGCCTTCCTCCTGTAACCCTTTCCCTCGACTCTGGGACTGGGTCTCTAGAGGCCTCGTCTCTTGATCCTCCTCCGTGACGGTCACTCATAGTAACGGCAGGATACAAAAGCCCTGTTTTGCGCCTGTGTGTCTTCCCTTACGGGTGGGTTTCAACACTGTTTCTTGTTCTCTTGTTCATTTCTTTGCTCTGTATCGTCTGCTCATGTGTTTGCTCGTGCTTATTTTTGAGATACTGGTTTTTCTGTTGTTGTTATTTTTTTTAAAGCTATTATCTCATTGTTTTCCTCTCTATATTTTTTGTTACCTTTCTTCCAGAAAAATATGGGAAGAATTTCAAAATGATCTCCATTTTATTCTAATCCCACTAAAGGTTAGAAGTCAGAACTAGGATTCTTCAGGGTCTGTACCCTCAATGGAGCACATCTTATGAAGAGTTCAGAATTAAACATGTAAAAAATAATAATAATGAACAGCAGGAGTCAGCAAACAGAGCTAACAACAGGATTAAATTCTGACAGAACTTCAAGTAAAACAGTTGTAGAATTCAGAATATAAAGTGTTTGGGGCACCCGGCTGGCTCAGTCAGTAGAGCATGTGACTCTTGATCTTGGGGTTGTGAGTTTTGAGCCCCACGTTGGGTGTAGAGTTTACTTAAAAAATAAGTAAACTAAAAAATTGTGAATCTTCTATTAAAAAGAAAAAAAGGATATAAAGTATTTGAAGTTATTAGAGACTCAAAAAAGTAATTAGAGATAGGGATAAACCTTTAAGAAAATAAGCAGGCAGATTTTCAAAAGAAGCCAATGAAATCTGTTTTCTGGATATGAACAGAGTATTTTTATGGTGAAAAAAAATGCACCTATTTACTTTCAAAGGCTCAGTGAGTCATAGTGTAAGCATTCAATGTAGACACAGCCACGGAGAGAACAATGAACTGGAAAATAGTGTTGAGAAAATTACCTAGAATGTAGCCGGCCCAGAGATGTCAAATGTGGTAGAAAGAATCAGAGATGACCCAGGATGGTAGTAAGTCCAATATGTTCTATTTGGAGTCCTGAAGAATAGTTATGGAGATTTAGTATTTGAAGGGTAATATCCCGGAGTTCTTTATGATGGACACGTTCTGAGGTTAGGGAACGAAAGCGTGTTATCTTCAGATGCTGAGAGGAAATGGCTGTCCGTCCTGACCGGGGCTTCCCCCGCTCGGCACGTTCAGCAGAGTGCATCGCACGTGGAGCGAAGGGGCTGTTTCCAGCGATTTTGCTGGGAGAACAGAGCTGGACACAGTCGCCTTGTAAACAAGGTGACGGGTGCAGCAGCCGTCGCAGGAGCACAGTGGACAGAGGAGACAGCGCAGCGGGAGACACGCGGAAGGCGGTCGGTCCCAGACGTCAGAAGCAGCGCGCGTGAAGACAGCGGGGCAGACGGAACCAAATGGAAACGAACAGAGTTCACAGGGATGGGCGAGGTGGGAGATGTATAAGATGGCATCATTGTCTTCAGAGAGGAAGGCAGGATTTTTTACTTAGATTGACTGTTAAAGGTGTACCAAGAAATACAAAGTCTACCAATAAATGGACTGAAAGGGCTTATTAGGTCTCATTTAATATCGTTACATGGGTGTCATGGAAGCCACAGTTACAGTGTTAGATTTTATCAGTAAAGCTAAGAATCTCTTTGTGATCCAGGCCCACGGACCACATTACCTCTGGAGGATAAAGTTCAGGGTGTTTGCGCGTGTCAAAATTCAGACCCGAATTAAGAATATTTATAATGCCCTCAAATTGGACAGTTCATCTGTACCAGTCAGATATTGACCATCTTATTTGAGCAATTGGATTCAGGGAATATCTATTTTTATTCTTCAACAAACTCTAGAACACAGCCTTCAGTCTTTGTAAACCAGCCTGGAGAAGGATGGAAAGGCTGAAGCAGAGAGACGGCCGCTAGTTTTATAAACTTAATAAAAATTGGGGGAATGAGAAAACATGGAGGAGTAGTTTACGTATGTATTGATTTCTTCATTTATTGTATTACGGGTTAGGAAATGTCATTTAGAGCTGACAAAACCAGAGGTGCCTGGATTCTCTGTGGAGCATCTGACGTTGGCTCAGCTCGTGATCTCACGGTTCATCAATTCAAGCCCCATGCCAGGCTCTGGGCTGCCAGGGCTGCGGTGCTTGGGCTTTGCTCTACCCCTCGCTCTCTCCCTCCTCCACTCGTGTTCTCTGTCTCACTCAAAATCATAAATAAACTAATAAATTTGATAAAACCAATAAAGATATGATGCAGTAAAAAAATTGATAATCATATAATTGAATGTTAGGAACCGGGAGTAGAGAATCCGCAAATCCTGAGGGCTAAGTCTGTTATAAGTTACTGTTTTGAATTTCTCTAGAAATATTCATATTTTAGATTTTTTAATGTTTCTCTTGAGAGGGAGAGACCCCAAGCAGGCTCCGCACTGTCAGCACAGAGCCCGATGCAGGGCTCAGTCTCATGAACTGTGAGATCATGACCTGAGCCAAAGTCAAGAGTCAGACGCTCAATTGACTGAGCTATCAAGGTTCCCCCATGTTTTAGATTTTTAGATTTAACCAGAAAAATAGGTACATTCCACATGGCTAAGAAAAAAATGTTTAGGCTGTGAAAAGTCAAAGTGTAAAAAACATGCGATGGGGTATCAGGCTGCTAAGGTTGTTGTAACAAAACACCGCAGCCCCGATGGTTTCAGAACAGAGACTTGTGTTCTCCCGGCGCCAGAGTCGTACAAAGCCAAGATCGGTTTGCCGTCAGGGCTGGTCTCTCGTTAGCGCGCTCCCCGCGGTGAGCTCTCACCGGCCCCTTCTCCGCAGACGCAGGGAGGCCGGAGCAGAGGTCCCTTCCTCCTACAGAGACGTGGTTTTTATTAGAATTGAGCCCCATCTTGTTTTAATGTTTGTTTATTTTTATTATGAGAGAAAGAGAGCGAGAGGAGGGGGAGGAGAGAGAGAATCCTAAGCAGGCTCTGCACTGTCAGTGCAAACTGGTATTTCCTTAATGTGTAAAGTAAATACATAAAAATATATGATTTTTGTGTGCAGAGAGATCCGTGATTTTTATGTACATATGTTCACGTATGTGTATACGTGTGTATACAGGTAATGCTTGAAAAGGAGATACCAGCGCATTCTCGTTAGAATGCAGATGAAGAAGATACTCTTTTGTCATCACTGTTATTTAATAACGTGACTGAGAATCTAGTTAATAAAATTGGAAAGAAGAAATTTGATGGATAAAAATATTAAAAGTAATTAAAATTACTATTATTTGCAGATGATCCTGTATACCTTGATATTCCCAGAGAATCAGGCAAAAAACTTATAAGAGAATGCAGTGAGGCAATTGACTGATAGAGTAATAATTGAGTGATAAATATGAAACCTTCATATGCATACAAATAGAAGATAAAATGGAAGGAGACATTCCATTATAAAAGAGGTGAAGTATCTAGAAATAGACTTAAGTATCAGGGCTTAAGATCTATACGAAGAAAGCTTCGAAGCACCACTGAGTCTTGAACAAACGGAAATAATTTTGAATAAGACCATTTTGAGGAGCCTGCTTCAGACTTTCTCTGCCGCTCGCCCACTCGCACCCTATGTCCCTTGAAAAAGAAAAAGAAAAAAATCATGAAAAGTGTAGCATTTCATATCATCAGAGTGCAAATTTTTCTCCCAAAATTTATTTGAATTGTTTTATTGTGATAAAATATGTAACATCAAATTTACCTTTATTATGTTTTTAATTTTTAAAATTTTTTTGTTTTTTGAGAGATGAGAGTAAGCAGGGGAGGGGCAGAGAGAGAGGGAGAGAGAGAATCTCAAGCAGATTCCACCTTCAGCACGGAGCCCAACATGGAGCTCGATCCCAGAAGCCTGAGATCATGACCTGAGCTGAAATCAAGAGCCAGATGTTCAACCGACTGAGCTCCCCAGGTGTCCCCAAATTTGCGTTTTAAACCAGTTTTAGAGGCGCCTGGGTTGCTCAGTTGGTTGAGCATCGGCTTCGGCTCAGGTCATGATCTCACAGTTGGTGAGTTCGAGCCCCACGTCGGACTTTGTGCTGACGGCTCAGAGCCTGGAGCCTGCTTCCGATTCTGTGTGTCCTTCTCTCCCTGCCCCTCCCTGCTCACGCGGTCTCTCTCGCTTTCTAAAATAAATAAAACATTAGAAAAAACATTTTGGGGGAAAAACTAAGCCAGTTTTACGTATACGGTTCTGTGGGCACTGAATATATTCATGTTGTTGTGGAACCGTCCTCCCCATCCGGGCTTCCCGCGCCTGGAGGCCTGCACCCCGCCAATGCGGCCGCCTTCCCCGCCGTCCTGGTATCTGCCCCTGAACGTGACAACGTGGAGCCTAGTGAGGAGCAGGGAGAGAGACGGGGGGTCGGTTAGAGAAGGAAGTGGGGTCCGGGCAGCGCTGCTTCTCCGAATGTGGAGGACGATGGCAGTTTGATTCTCAAAGGAAGCCCAGCGGTGGGACCCGGATGAACCCCACGCGAGGCTTAGTAACCGCGCCTGAGTTAGCACGAAGTGAGTCCGGGACCGAGGTGAGCGTGGCTTACCTACTCACGGATTCTTGTCCAGATTCAGGACAGGTAAATAAAAGGCCGTCCGTTGAGAATGTGGTAAAGAGTGGCGTCTTCAGAAGGACGGGACCCTTCCGGGTGTGCCTTGCAGGCCGCCTCGGAGCCGCGACACTTTCCCTGGACGGGGCGGCTCCGAGCGCTGGCTGGGAAGCAAGACGGGGTTGGAATCATAGCTCAGCCCCGTAACTGGTTCAGTGACATTGGGGCGGGAATGTCTGCTCTGTCCTCTGGTTCAGTGACGGCAGGGGGTCAGTGACGGCTGGGGGTCAGTGACGGCAGGGGGTCAGGGGGTCAGTGACAGGGGGTCAGTGACGGCAAGAAGGGCATCATCGCCGTGGTGAGGCGGGAATAAGCGTGTGACGTACTCCGTGCAGGTTCTCCTCTGTATTTGAACGCAGAAACTATTTTAACTTCTTGAAGAAATCTAATAGAAGGTGGAAAGACAACTGATAAATTGAGGGAAATCAGTGTAACGTGGAAGAACGAAAGAACTTATTTCTAACATGTTAAGGGCTCTTACGAATCAGTGATGATAAACTCCACAGTTTAGAAAGATAATATGGACCAGGACCTTTTACCAGTTATTTCAGTGCTGAAGAAATACACACGGCCAGCAAAATCATGTGACAAGATGTGCCTGATAACAGGTAACTAGTGAAATGTAAATAGAAATGCAAAAAACAATGTAGAGTGTAAAGTAAGCACTGACAGTGGGAGTGCCAAGTGGGGACCCCACATGGGGAACGTTGATGTCTCACCCACAAGACCCTGTGGCCTCACGGGACCCGGGGGCAAGAGCCGCTGGCGCACAGGGCCGCGACAGGAGGTGACACCGAGCGCGGCCGCACAGCCGGAGGGCCGTGGGCGGGAGGCCCTGCGGCAGGTGTCCGTGTGCAGCGTGGGCAAAAAGCCATTTGATAAAAACAGGACAACAGCAAGTAGATTTGAAAACGAATTTAAGTAAATAGTGAATCCTAGAAATAGCGGCATTTGAAATGAAAACTCAGTGAACTTACTGGAACAGGAAATGGGAGATAGTAAAATTTCTGAAGATTGCTCTATCAAATCGACCAAACTGGCAGTATTTAACTTCAGAATTATCAGGACCAAGGCTGTCAGATAGCATTGTGGTTTCTGCTGTAATAACCATTGCCCAACAGTGTAGAATAGCACAAATCTTCAAGTGTTCCCTTCAGTTACAGAAATGTATTGTTTTATAAATGCTGGGTTTTAAATTGTTTTAATTTTTTTTTAATGTTTATTTATTATTGAGAGACAGAGAGAGACAGAGCATGAGGATGGGTGGGGGGGCAGAGAGAGAGGGAGACACAGAATCAGAAGCAGGCTCCAGGCACTGAGCTGTCAGCACAGAGCCCGACGTGGGGCTCAAACCCACGGACTGTGAGATCATGACCTGAGTCAAAGTCGAACGCTCAACCAACTGAGCCACCCAGGCGCCCCTTTAATGTTTATTTTTGAAAGACATAGAGCATGGGTATGAGAGGGGTAGAGAAAGACACACAATCCGAAGCAGGCTCCAGTCTGAGCTGTCAGCACAGAGCCTGACACGGGGCTCGAACTCACAGATTGCAAGATCATGACCTGAACCCAAATTGGACACTCCACTGACTGAGCCACCCAGGTGTCCCCATTCTGGATTTCTATAATGAACATTTTTAAAAATTTTCCTTAGAAAAAAATTTTTTCCCTTTGTTTCATAGCTGGTCAACATGCATAACCATTTATTGTATTTACCTTTAGACTTAACAGTTCTCTGAGGGACATAATTGGGCCAGTAGGCAAAGAGTTGTGTAATTGGATGGCCATCATATATTGTTTACAATAATAAATAACCAGTAATTATTTTAAAAGCAGCAAGTAGGAGGCTGATCTTATGAATTACAGACGATTATGAAACCGTTGAATCAGTAGTCTAATTCCGGATTAGTTTACACGAAAGCTGTCTTCTTGTAGCATTTAAGTTAACCGAGCGACAAAACAGAAGCATCTTTGGCCCGTTTTTATACAAGAATGTGTGTGTGTGTTGTGCCTGTGACGGAGATGTCTGAGGTGGGAGAGAGTTGGTCTGTGGATGGTAGTGCTTTTGCTGCTGCTTAAAAGAAGCATAACTTCATATTTGGAATAAGGCTACTTTTGTGTTGGAAAAATGATATGACGGGTAGGATGTTTTGATACAGTATCCTTTTCATTGCCCAACATATAATACACTCTGTTAAAAATGGCACTCCTTATGACTAATTGTCATTTTAAACAGTCCTTAGAAATGTAAGAGGACAGCACCACCAGTGCCAGACGTAGTTTTCCGTTGTCTTTTTACTGTAATCCCATTGACTCCATTCATCCAATGGCAGAATTTAGAAGAAGAGATCTTTGAAACCAAAACTAAATTATCTGTGTGCGTCTTTTTTTCTTCTCTTTCCATCATTGACCAGTTACTCTGGAGTAGTGTTCTAGGCTGATGTGACTCAGTATTTCTGACCAACCTGAGAGTCCTTTAGCGGGACGTGGGACCCATGCATGTCTCCGCTTTTAGGCAGAGTTTGTAAAATAACTTTTATTGAAGCACAAATCCATATAAGCCAGGAGCGTGACAGCGCGGTGGATCTTCACTGTCCCCACGGCCCCCTGGCCAGTAGCCAGCGTGCACGAGCTGCACCAGCGCCCCCACCCCTCGCGCTCTGCTCACGCCCTGGCAGGGGCGGGGCGGGGCGGGGCGGGGGAGAGCAGGTCCCAAGCCGGCTCCACACTGTGGGCTCAGAGCCTGCCGCCCGCCCCCGGCGACCCCCAGGCCGTGTGGTCACAGCCGCCTCCAGAGTCACCTGGCGGGGCCCCCGGGGCCTCCCGCTGGGGTGTCCTCGTGCGCCCCGCCCGGTCACCGCTGTCCCCTCCGTCCACGCCATCGTACGTAGTCCTAGTGTGTGCAGCTGTAGTTATCGGCTAGAAATATATTTTAAAGTACTTAAAATAATAAAGCCCCTTAATTTTTAAGTTTTGAAAAGTAACTATGAAAGTACAGAATGGGCATATTGTTTCTTAGTAAAATGGGAGGGAAATGTAAGGAGTTTGTTTAATCACAAGTATTTATAAATTGTAGAGGAGACTGTAAAAAAATAAGTCATTTTCCCCTTGGGGAAAATTGTAAGAGTCTAGCCCGAAAGAGGTGACTCAGCTCCCTTGATTCTGGGTTGATCAGCTTTTGGAGGTGTTGTGTTCTCCCTTAGTTGCCATAATGTAAAGAGTGTTGAGAAACTGAAATGCATCCATCAGAAAATGGGGAAAGACCAGAAAGAAGGGAAGCCGCTTGGGCAGGAGGTGGACTGTGGGGGAGACCACCCGGGTGAGCAGGTGTGGGAAGCGGGCAGTTAGACTTGCTCGGTGTGACCTGAGGAGCAGAGATGCAGACCCGGGTGATCCTCGCAGAAAGGCGGACTGTACATCACTCATAGGAACAACTTTTTCTTTCTTATTGTTTTTTTATTTTTGAGAGAGAGACACACACAGCATGAGCAGAGAAGGGGCAGAGAGAGGGAGACACAGAATCGGAAGCAGGCTCCAGGCTCTGAGCTGTCAGCACAGAGCCCGACGCGGGGCTCGAACTCACAAACCGCGAGATCACGACCTGAGCTGAAGTCGGCCGCTCAAACGACTGAGCCACCCAGGTGCCCCTTAGGAAGAACTTACTTTAATAAACACATTTCATTATGGTGAATTTCAAATTAAAAAGCAGAGTGACTAGTACAAGTGAGAGATCTTTCTCCATCCTTCCCTAGACCGCCTTGTGCTGTGCTTCCTGTCCAGCGCTTGGACAGTCTTCTTCAGGGCGCTCTGTCAGTGGGAAGTAGCAGGTATAGACCACAGTCCTGGGTGTCAGAGGTGTTCATTGCTACTGGATTTTTATTGTTTTTAGGCAATTTGATAGAGATAAGGGGAAAGTGTGTGGGGGTGTGTTAAAGACTTTGTACATTTCTAATTCCGGCTTGAAATCACAGGGTTTTTAATCTCTTTGATTTTCTATTGCATCTCCATTTTTCTTACAAATATTTGGTTCCTAATGACATTCACAAAGTAACTTATTTGATCTTTATATCAATTATCCATCTATCTAGGTTCAATATAATTATACCAATATTACCACTAATATCATTCTTCCTGGATGCAATTTAAGATTTCTTTGTAGGTAACTTTTTGTCTTTAAAACATGTAATCCAAATACTGTGGGTTTTTTGTTTTGTTTTGTTTTGTTTTGTTTGAGAGAGAGAGAGCGCCCACGTCAGCAGGGGAGGATCAGAGAGAGAGGGAGACATAGAATCCAAAGACAGGCTCCAGGCTCTGAGCTAGCTGTCAACACAGAGCCTGACGTGGGTCTCGAACCCACGATCCATGAGGTCATGACTTGAGCTGAAGCCAGATGCTCAACTGACTGAGCCACCTAGGAGCCACCCACCCCCCATACTGTGTTTTAAAGTAATTCAAAATAATCATCTTCCATATAGCTATGTAGCTACTTTGATAGATGTGTTGTTTACATTGTTTCCAATATTAAGAGATTTGAAATATTTTTCTATATGGTACAATTTTGTTTCTTAAGTATTTAAAATACTTAATTGCAAAGTGAGAACCATAAGTAGATGCAGAGAGATCTGACCTCTGAGCCTCTTTCCTCCCCTCATAGGTCACCATTTTTATTAATCTTTGGTTTTTTCTTCCATGTTTACTATGATCAGATATTTGTGTATGTATTCATACTCCTCTGCCCTCATCTCGTATGTAAAGTAGTATATTTATAACAACTGTTCTAATTCTTTTTTCGCTTAACAATGTATTCTTTTGTGTGTGTGTGTGTGTTTAGTTTTGAGAGAGAGAGAGCCCGCGCGCATGAGCAAGGGAGGGTCAGAGAGAGAGGGAGACACAGAATCGGAAGCAGCTCCAGGCTCTGAGCTGGCAGCACAGAGCCCGACGTGGGGCTCGAACCCACGAACTGTGAGATCACGACCTGAGCCGAAGTCGGACGCTTAACTGACTGAGCCACTCGGGTGCCCCATTAAGAATGTCCTCTTGGGGCACCTGGGGGGCTCAGTCGGTTGAGCATCCGACTTCAGCTCAGGGCGTGATCTCACAGTTCGTGGGTTCGAGCCCTGCGTCAGGCTCTGTGCTGACAGCTCAGCTGGAGCTGCTTCAGATTCTGTGTCTCTTTCTCTGTGTCCCTTCCCTGTTCATGCTCTGTCTTTCAAAAATACGTAAATGTAAAAAACTGTATTGTTAAAGAGGATCACATAGCAGTATGTTGGTCCCTCCTTCTTATGGTTTGTTTTGTTTTGTTTTGTTTTTTTCAGTTTCAAAATCAGCCATTCTCCTGTAGATAATCGTTTTAGCGTTTTGCTATTAAAATAGTGGTAGGGGGTGCTTGGCTAGTTCAGTGGAGCCGACAACTCTTGATCTCAGGGTTGTGGATTCGAGCCCCATGTTAGATACAGAGATTACTTAAAACCTTCCTGAAAACTCGTGGCAGAGTATATGGCTTTCTGCAGCTGTTACATGCTTGCCGCGTCTCTAGGAGCAGATCCCTGCCGGAAGGCGTCGTTAAACGCGTGTGGTGTTCCGGTCGTCACCACTTCCTTCTGTAGGAATCACGCCAGTTTACACATGGCCCATGGCCCCGTACGCTCGAATCTGTTCTTTGTTGTCCTGCCCTCTCCATTGGCTTCTGTCATTTGGTGTGTCCGTTCTATGCGGTGTTCATGATAAAAGCTTTAAAACACTAACATTTGGTACAGTTGTCCCTTGGTTTTCTTCTTTTTAGAATTGGCTAGTTATTCTTGCTTGTCTAATTTTTCCAAAGAATGTAATATTTTTTTCTTATTCCTGAAAGAAATTATGGTGGTATTTTTATCCAGATAGCATTAAATTTATAAATTTGTTTTGGGAAAATTGTCAGCTTTATGTCTTTCTATCCACAAACACAGTATGTATTTCCATTTGTTCAAGTCTTTCATTTCTATTTCATGGTTTAAAAGAATTCTTTATGTCAATTATACTTCAGTTGTTTGAGAAAATCTGTGTTGAAATATGGGAGAAAAATTATATTTTTCTCTGACAGAGTCAACTGAAATTTATATTTTTGATTTAGATAAATCTTTATTTTTTTAGACTTTTCCCCCCAAAACTTTTATTTAAATTCTAGTTAGTTAACATATTGTGTGATACTGGCTGCAGGAGTAGAATTCAGTGATTCATCACTTACATGCAAACCTAGTGCCCATCTTAACGGGTGCCCTCCTCGGTGCCCTCCACGGAGCCCAGCCCCCTCTGGCCCATCTCCCCCACTCGCCGTCAGTCTGTGACCTCAGTTTGTTCTCTGTCATTAAGAGTCTTTTATGGTTTGCGTCTCTCTCTCTCTCTCTCTCTCTCTCTCTCTCCCTCTCCCTCTCTCCCTCTCTCCCTCTGTCTCTGTGTTTCCCCCCTTCCCATATGTTCATCTGTTTTGTTTCCTAAATTCCACATATGAAAGAAATCATACGGTATTTGTCTTTCTCTGACTGACGTATTTTGCTTAGCGTACATAACGCAAGCTAGTTTCATGCACGTCGTTGCAAATGGCAAAGTTTCTTTCTTTTCTTTCTTTTTTTTTAAGTACACCCCCAGCTTAAATTCACAGCCCTGAGATTGAGACCTGAACTAAGATCAAGAGTCAGACACTTAACTGACTGAGCCACCCAGTGCCCCAGGATTTTATTTTTATTCTTTTTGATGCCTGAGTAATATTCCATTGTGTGTGTATATATTTATAAATTTTTATATATGCACACATACACACCCACACGCACACACACCACCTCCTCTTTATCCATTCATCAGTCAGCGGACAATCAGACTCTCCGTAATTTGGCTATTGTTCATAGCGCTGCTGTAAACATCGGGGAACACGTGTACCCCTTCACGTCTGTATTTTTGTATCCTTTGGATAGATACCTAGTAGTGCAGTTGCTGGGCTGTAAGGTGGTTCTATTTTTAACTTTTTGCAGAGCCTCCACACTGTTTTCCAGTGGCTGCACCAGTTTGCGTTCCCAGCAACAGTGCACGAGCGTTTCCTTTCTCGGCACCCTCTCCGACATCTGTCATGTCCTGTGTTGTTAATTGTAGCCATTCTGACCGGTGCGAGGTGGCATCTCATGGTTTTGATTTGTATTTCCCTGATGATGAGTGATGTCGAACATCTTTATGTTATGTATGTTAGCCATCTGGATGTCTTCTTTAGAAAAATGTCTGTTCATGTCTTCTGGCCATTTCTAAACTGGATTATTTGTTGTTTGGGTATTGAGTTTGAGAAGTTCTTTCTATTCGGATACTAACCCTTTATCACACATGTCATTTGCAAGTATCTTTCCCATTCTGTAGGCTGCCTTTTAGTTTGGTTGATTGTTTCCTTTGCTGTGCAGAAGGTTTTTATCTTGATGAGGGGCCAGTGGTTCATTTTTGCTTTTGTTTCCCTTGCCTCCAGGGACGTGTCTAGGAAGGAGTTGCTGCGGCCGAGGTCAGAGGGGTTGCTGCCTGCGTTCTTTAGGATTGTGACGGTTCCGGGCTCACATTTAGGTCTTGCATCTATTTTGCATTCTTATACCACACACAAAGTAAATTCAAAATAGATGCAAGATTAGTTGACTCTATAGTTGTGGGTCCATTTCCGGGTTCTCTGTTCTGCTCCGTTGATCTGTCTGTGTGCGCGCCCGTACCGTGCCGTCTTGCCCACTGCGGCTTCGTGATGTGGCCTAAGGTCCGGAGTCATGATGCTTCCGGCTTTGCTTTTCTTAAAGCAGAGCTCCTTAATTGTTATCCACAAGTAAAACAGCTTGTTGTGTGCTAATTACTTCACACAACAAGCTGTTTTACTTTTGGATAAATAGTGAGGATTCATGAATTGGATAGCAATTTACGTTAATGACTTAAAAGTTACATCCAACTCCAAAATGTTATACAAATCTTTTCAAGTTTATTTGTTTATTTGTTTTGAGAGAGAGATCGAGGAAGAAAGCATGAGCACAGAAGGGGCAAAGAGAGGAGAGAGAGAGAGAGCCCCAGCCAGGCTCTTCACTGTCAGCGCAGGGCCTCACGAGCCGTGGGCTAGACCATGACCTGAGCCCAGATCCCGAGTCCGGTGCTCAACCAGTTCAGCCACCCAGACGCTTCCTACGTGTTAGAGGAAAATGCATTTAGAGAAAATGTGTATTTTATTGTCCTTTTTATTCCTCTCACATTAAGAGAGAAGTTGAGTGTTCTTTCAGAGCTATAATTGAGGGGTGCCCGGGGGACTCAGTCGGTTAAGCATCCAACTTGGATTCAGGTCATGATCCCATGGTTCATGGGTTCGAGCCCCGTGTTGGGCTCTGTGCTCACAGCTCAGAGCCTGGAGCCTGACTTGGATTCTGTGTCTCACTTTCTCTTTGCCCTTCCCCTACTTGCCCTCTGTCTTTCTCTCAAATATAAAAAATAAACTGTGAGAAGGAGTTAAAGGATTGGAAGTAGGTTAGGGGTGTACGGCCCTGGTTTGAAGTCTTTGACGTCGATGACAGTGGGCAGTGAGCAGTGATTTAGTTTTTAAATATTTTCATCTAATATTTTATTTATTTTTAAGAGAGAGCGTGCAGGGGAAAGGCAAGGAGAGAGGGAGACAGAGGAGCCAAAGCAGGCTAAAAGCAGGAAGCCCGATGTGGGGCTCAAACTCATTTACTGTGAGATCATGACCTAAGCCAAAGGCAGGTACTTAACCAACTGAGCCGCCAGGTGCCCCAGCGAACTATTAATTTAAAAGAATGCCCTGCGGGCCGTCTGGGGGGCTCAGTCAGTTAAGCGTCCGGCTTCTGCGCAGTCATGATCTCACAGTTCATGGGTTCGAGCTCCGTGTCGGGCTCTGTGCTGACAGCTAGCTCAGAGCCTGGAGCCTGCTTAGATTCTGTATCTCCCTCTCTCTGACCCTCCCCTGCTCGTGCTGTCTCTGTCTCTCAAAAATAAATAAAAAACATTTTTAAAAAATTAAAAAACAAGAGTACCGTGGGATATTGTTGCTAACGGTATTTCTCTTTTTAAAACTAGTATGTGTGTATGCTAATGTGTATGTATTGAGTCTAAAGTAAGATAAGAGTTGACTGTTAATTTGCCATTTTAAAATGATGTCAAAAATAATAGGGTTATTTTTAAATATTGAGTACTATCTAGGGATACAGGGTTGAGTGTCCACACAGGTGACGTTTTGGTGGCCTTCCTACACTGGGACGTGGCATAACGTTAGTTAGGTTTAGTTAGAACTCACCACTGCCTGTCTGCTGTCTGATATGTGACCAGCTAGGTTGTTCAGTTAAAATGCTAAACTGAAGTGATCCAAGGTTTACTCTCTCTGAAACCTTTTTCTTGTTCAAATTTTAGGACCCTCCCAAGTTGTACAAGAAAACAGGTGGCGTTGCAGCCGTTGAATGCCAATCTGAAGAAAGCGTCCATCTTCATTCACAGGGAGAAAACAGTCCTTTGTCTAAGAAGCTTTCTCCAGTGCACTCAGAAATGACGGATTATATCAATGCAACGGCATCTTCTCTCGTTGGTAGCCGGGATCCTGACTTAAAGGACCGAGCGTTACTTAACGGAGGCACGAGTGTCACAGAAAAGTTGGCACAGCTCATTGCAACATGTCCTCCCTCTAAGTCTTCCAAGACCAAGCCGAAGAAGTTAGGAACCGGCACTGCTGCAGGACTGGTTAGCAAAGACTTGATCAGGAAAGCAGGCGTGGGCTCTGTGGCTGGAATAATACATAAGGACTTAATAAAAAAGCCAGCTATCAGCACAGCAGTCGGATTGGTAACTAAGGATCCTGGGAAAAAGCCAGTGTTTAACGCAACAGTAGGATTGGTCAGTAAGGACTCTGTGAAAAAACTGGGAGCTGGCGCTACAGCGGTGTTCATCAATAAGGACTTGGGCAGAAAGCCAGGCGCGGTCACTACAGTGGGGCTGCTGAGCAAGGAGTCGGGAAAGAAGCTAGGGATTGGCATTGTTCCAGGTCTAGTGAACAAGGAGTCTGGAAAGAAGTTGGGACTTGGCACTGTGGTTGGGCTGGTTAATAAAGACTTGGGAAAGAAATTGAGTTCTGCGGGTGGCCTGGTGGCCAAGGACTGTACCAAGAAGGTGGTAGCAAATTCGGCAGTGGGACTAGGTAATAAGGATGTGGGGAAGAGACTGGTGAGCTGTTCTGTGGCGGGCCTGGTCAGTCAAGACGCCCTCGGCCTCAAAGCCGAGGCCCTGCTCCCCGCTCAGGAACCCCTTAAGGCTTCCTGTAGCGCAAGCGGCCGCGGGCACGAAGGCCAGGAGCTTTCTGAGCCCCTGAAGGAGAGTGCCGCCAGCAGAGCTTTTGAGAAGAGTCTTATACGGCAGAGTAAAGAAAGCCTCTTGGAAAAGTTCTCAGTTCGAGAAGAAATCATCAGTTTGGAGAAAGAGATGTTCAGCGGAGGGGCGAGCCTTCAGCAGGCCAGTTTCTCCCCCAGTGACCGGGGGCCTTACGAGGCCTCCAAGCACGAGAAGCAGCCCCCCGTGTACTGCACTTCTCCGGACTTCCACGTGGGAGCTGCTGCGGACGCGCCGACAGCAAAATCCCCGTTCAGCGCGGCAGGAGAGAGCGGCCTCCCCTCCCCGTCGCCCACCGTGTCTGTCAGCCCTCTCACCAGAAGTCCCCCCGAGACTTCGCAGTTGGCCCCTAATCCTTTGCTCTTAAGCCCTGCCACAGAATTAATGGAGGACATTTCTGAATCTGTTGGGAAGAACCAGTTTACTCCTGAAAGTGCCCACCTGAACGTCAGTCACAGGTCCGTGGGTCACAGCATGAGCGTCGACTGTAAAGGGATTGATAAAGAGCTAACTGACTCAAAAACTGCACATCTGGATATTCCAAGAATAAGCTCTTCCCTGGGAAAAAAGCCAAGTTTGACCTCCGAGTCCAGTATTCATGCACTGACCCCTTCAGTTGTCAGCTTCACCAGTCTGTTCAGTAACAAGCCCTTTCTGAAGCTCGGTGCGGTCGCCGCGTCGGACAAGCACTGCCCGGTGGCCGAGAGCCTCGGCTCGAGTTTGCAGTCGAAACCGCTGAAAAAGCGGAAGGGAAGGAAGCCGCGGTGGACGAAGGTGGTGGCGAGAAGCACGTGCCGGGCTCCCAGAGGGCTAGAGTTAGAGCGGTCGGAGCTTTTTAAAAACGCTTCCTGCAGCTCGCTGTCGAACAGCAGCTCCGAGCCAGCCAGGTTTATGAGAGACCTCGGGCCGTCCTCGTTTGTGGACCCCGACTTCCTGAAGCGCCGTTTGCCGAAGCTGAGCAAGTCCTCCGCCCCGTCTCTCGCTCTGCTCACTGACGGTGAAAGCCCAGCTCACAAGGCCTTCGCCACGCACAAGCTCTCCTCCAGTATGTGTGTCTCCAGTGACCTTTTGTCTGACATTTATAAGCCCAAGAGGGGAAGACCTAAGGCCAAGGAGATGCCTCAACTGGAAGGTCCACCTAAAAGGACTTTAAAAATCCCTGCCTCGAAAGTTTTCTCTCTGCAGTCTAAGGAAGAACAGGAACCCCCGATTTTACAGCCAGAAATCGAAATTCCTTCCTTCAAACAAAGTCTGTCTGTGTCTCCTTTTCCGAAAAAGAGAGGCAGACCGAAGAGGCAGATGAGGTCCCCGGTCAAGATGAAGCCCCCAGTGCTCTCCGTGGCTCCGTTTGTTGCCACCGAGAGTCCGAGCAAGCTGGAGTCCGAAGGCGAGAACCACCGGAGCAGCAGTGATTTCTTTGAGAGCGAGGATCAGCTCCAGGACCCAGACGATCTGGACGACAGGCACAGGCCCACTGTCTGCAGCATGAGTGACCTGGAGATGGACCCGGATAAAAAAATTACCAAGAGAAACAATGGACAACTAATGAAAACCATTATCCGCAAAATAAATAAAATGAAGACTTTAAAGAGGAAGAAACTGTTGAATCAGATTCTTTCGAGCTCCGTGGAATCAAGTAATAAAGGGAAAGTGCAATCCAAACTCCATAACACGGTGTCAAGTCTCGCTGCCACGTTTGGCTCTAAATTGGGCCAGCAGATAAATGTCAGCAAGAAAGGAACCATTTACATAGGAAAGAGAAGGGGTCGCAAACCAAAAACGGTCTTAAATGGCATTCTCTCTGGCAGCCCTGCCAGCCTTGCCGTCCTGGAGCAGACGGCTCAGCAGGCGGCCGGCTCAGCACTGGGGCAGGTGCTCCCCCCGCTGCTGCCCTCCTCCTCGGAGACGCTGCCGTCGCCTGTCTGCTCGCAGTCTTCCGGGACGAGCGGAGGCCAGAGCCCCGTGAGCAGCGACGCCGGCTTTGCCGAGCCCAGCGCAGTGCCGTACCTGCGTCTACACTCCAGACAGGGCAGTGTGATCCAGACCCTGGCCATGAAGAAGGCCTCCAAGGCGAGGAGGCGGCTCTCTCCCCCCACTTTGTTGCCAAATTCTCCTTCCCACTTGAGTGAGCTCGCCTCCCTGAAGGAAGCCACGCCTTCCCCCATCAGTGAGTCCCACAGTGATGAGACTATTCCCAGCGACAGTGGCATCGGAACCGATAATAACAGCACGTCGGACAGGGCGGAGAAGTTCTGTGGGCAGAAGAAGAGGCGGCATTCTTTTGAACATGTTTCTCTGATTCCGCCTGAAACCTCCACGGTCCTGAGCAGCCTTAAAGAGAAACATAAACACAAATGTAAGCGCAGGAGTCACGATTACCTCAGCTATGACAAGATGAAGAGGCAGAAACGAAAACGGAAAAAGAAATACCCCCAGCTCCGAAGTAGGCAGGACCCAGACTTCATCGCAGATCTGGAGGAGCTGATCAGTCGTCTGAGCGAAATTCGAATCACCCATCGAAGTCATCACTTTATCCCCCGGGACCTGCTGCCCACTATTTTTCGCATCAACTTTAACAGCTTCTACACACATCCTTCCTTCCCCTTAGACCCTTTGCACTACATTCGAAAACCTGACTTAAAAAAGAAGAGAGGGAGACCCCCCAAGATGAGGGAGGCAATGGCCGAAATGCCCTTCATGCACAGCCTCAGTTTCCCCCTTTCCAGCACAGGATTCTATCCGTCCTACGGCATGCCTTACTCTCCGTCACCCCTCACGGCCGCCCCCCTGGGGCTGGGTTACTATGGAAGGTACCCCCCCGCCCTGTACCCTCCTCCCCCGTCCCCTTCTTTCACTCCTCCACTCCCACCCCCGTCCTACATGCACGCCGGCCACCTGCTCCTCAACCCCACCAAATACCATAAGAAAAAGCATAAGCTCCTTCGACAGGAGGCCTTTCTCACCACCAGCAGGACCCCCCTCCTCTCCATGAGCACCTACCCTAGCGTCCCTCCCGAGATGGCCTATGGCTGGATGGTGGAGCACAAGCACAGGCACCGTCACAAGCACAGAGAACACCGCTCTTCCGAGCAGCCCCAGGTTTCCATGGACACCGGCTCTTCCCGGTCTGTTTTGGAGTCCTTGAAACGGTACCGATTTGGGAAGGAAGCCGCCGGAGAGCGATACAAGCATAAGGAGAAGCACCGCTGTCACATGTCCTGCGCTCATCTCTCTCCATCGAAAAGCCTAATAAACAGAGAAGAACAGTGGGTCCACCGAGAGCCTTCGGAATCCAGTCCGTTGGCTTTGGGACTGCAAACGCCTTTGCAGATTGACTGTCCGGAGAGCTCTCCGAGCGTGTCCCTGGGAGGGTTCACCCCCAGCTCTGAGCCGGCCAGCAGTGACGAGCACACGAACCTTTTCACAAGTGCAATAGGCAGCTGCCGAGCCTCCAACCCGAGCTCCTGCGGCCGCAAGAGATTAGCTGACAGTCCCGGACTGTTCTCTGCACAGGACACTTTGCTCGCTCGGCCTCACAGGAAGGAGCCGCTGCCTCCCGGCGAGAGGGCAACCCCGACGGCGACAGGTAAGGACAGTCCCTTCTCGCGGCCTGGTGTTTGTGTCGGGAGGTTGCCTGGTGTGTGTGTGTGTGTGAACCTTCCATGGTTTTGTTTGTGTAAATAAACGTGGAGTGTTATCTTCCGCATTCTCCTTTTTGGTACATGTGAGAAGTAAGATAAGGCTTGTTTTTGCATTGATTTTGAATTTCCAGAGGAGATATGTTATAAAAACAAACAACACTCAAGTTTTGGAAACCAGGAAAAATGAGTCTTTTTTCTTCTACAAAAAGGCTGTGGCAAGGTCTTTAGGGAGAAATGGCCCCTAGGTGTGTGTGCTGGCAGCTGTGCTGGGCTTTTCTGTCCTCGGAAAATAATTACATTACAGGAAGGAGTGCTGTTAACTCAGTGTGTCTCCTAATAAGAATCTAGGCGTTCAGAATCATCAGCTTTGCCACACGGACTTCATTCTGCAGAGGTGCCTCCGGGTACCCTCCTACGAGCTGCTGAGGTCGCGTACGAAATGACAGGAAACGAATCTAGATAATACATCTGTAACCTCTGCAAAGCTCTTAAGGACTGAAACAGAGACAGAAAACAGAGGAAGCACTGCCCACTGGTGTAGAGAGAAGGTTCTGAGCCGGGAGGGCTCGGCCCTGGGGTTTGGTTGTGGGTGACCCCGGGAGGCTCAGAGGACCTGCACTCAGGAAGACGGCGTGCGCGCTTGTGGTGTTTTCAGGAGAAAACCCACACCTCTCGTCACGTTCTCCGAGCAACTTCTCTAAGCCTCCGCATCCCTTCCGCACGGTGGCAGTACTGGGCTTGTTGTGAGGAGTACAGGAGGTTGCGGCGTGTTCACGGAAGTGACTCGCACGTTGTCAGCACGCGGATGTTAACCGGTAAACTTATTCCCCGAAGGATTAGAAGCTGTGCGTTACAGGAATCAGTGACCCTCAGAGATGACGCTACGGGCTTTTTGGCCCATGATGTTCATCGCTCATGAAATTTTCGTTGAGCAACTGAGCATTTTTCATTTAGTTTCTGACAATGTAATAAAGAGGGAAAAGTCCTAAATTTTAAGTAGGCTCATTCAGCACGTCTGTGACGGACACCTCTCCGCAGCCGTGGACGTCTGTCTGCCGGGCCGGCCCCTTGGCGGCCCAGGCGAGGAGCGAGGCCCACGGCCTCCCGGTTCTCGCGGAACTGGCAGCGCGGGCCAGGGATGATGGAGAGAAGATGGACGCGCTACAGGTCGTTAAAAATGTGACAAGGGGACGAGAAGAAAAGGAGGAAACCAAGAGAGTGCGGGATGGGGGCTGGCTCCGCAAGCCGTCCCTGAGGAGGCGGCTCCAAACTGTTTGTCGCCTGAGGAACGAGCACCGTTCGCTCGTTCGCATCCCGTTCATTCACTGCCCGTGTATTAAACTCCGGGACGCGGGGCTCCATTCCAGTCACTGGCGTGGGGACGTGAGGCCAGGCCTCGTTGGGCTCCGGTGACAGAAGGTGACAGAAGGCAGGCGGCGGAGCGGTAAGCGCACGAGGAAAGGCGGAATCGAGACAAGTACGGCCAGGCTCACGTGGTGTCAGCGGGTGGCAGGGGAGGGGCCGCCCGCGCGGACACAGCTGTCAGTTCCGGCCCAGGGACAGAACGGGCGGCCTGACGGGCGAGAAGCCAGCAGCTCCCCCAGCTGAGGTCTGAGTAAAGCGCAGACTTGAAGATCTTGGGCTGAGAAGGAGCTGAGGCACTAGATTGGCGGCCGGGCCGCGGTGCTGGGGCAGGACACGCAGGGGCGAGAGCTGGCTGGAGGGAGCCGGCCGGCCGCCCGGAGGAGGGGTGCGGCCTGACCTCTGCGGGTCTGGACGAGGACGGCTTGCTTTTGGACACACGTGAGCTTCGGGATGTCAGAGCAGCTTGAGAACGTGCAGGCGGAGAGAGAGCAACGACGCTGTGGATAATCATCTACAGAAATTAAAAGGGCTTCTAGAAAAGGTTAAGTTGGGGGCAGATTCTCAAAACGTATGCAACTTTGTAACCAGAGCACCAAGAAAAGGAATAATTCTAGAAAATCTCAGCAGCAGTGAAAAAGACAAGTTAAATTGTTTAAGAAAGGAAACTGCTACAGTAAACATAGGATTTAACTTTTTAGGGAAAAACGGAGGTCCCTTGGTAGAAGGGACTGTAGGGAAGGGGCAGAGCTGGTCAGTTGTGGGCACGAAAGCAAGTCATCGACGGAGAAGACCGGTGACCCTAGACACAGCGCGTCTGGTGCCTCGTCCTCGGTTGGCTGTTTCGCACGGAGACCAGGGGAGAGCGCCTGCGGGGGCGCCGCGGCCGTGCTCCGCCGCCGCCTTGACCTGCTGCCTCACGGCCCGAGCGTGTGACCCGCTCGGGCCCGCGTCCCCCTGGTGCCCCCCTCACCTGCCAGTTGTGAGTGCGCTGCCCCGCCGCCCTGGAACAGGTCAGATTCCGCGCTTATGGGCCGTCTGCCTACCTGTCCCCCTGCGGTGGTTGGTGGCCCCTAAGGAGGGAGCAGACCAGGGACATGGGTCTCCCGCAGCCCGGGGGTACTGTTAATTTACCATATATGCTAACTAACTAGAACTTAAATAAACACTCGAAACAGAAAAGTAATAAAGAAGCAGTGGTTAAAAGCCATGAGCCTTTGATTTATCTGTGACCATTTGTGATCTCTTCAGTTTTTTAAAAGTTAGTTGCCAAAGTTTAAAACTCTGGAGATTTCACACAGAAGTTCAGAAATCTGCTTTCCTTTAAAAGAAAAATCAGAACAGGGGCTCCTGGGGGGCTCAGTTGGACACTTAACCAACTGAACCTACTATCTTTTAAACATAACATAGAGGGGCGCCTGAGAGCTGTCGGCTGAGCATCTGACTTCGGCTCAGGTCATGATCTCACGGTTCATGGGTTTGAGCCCCACATCGGGCTCTGTGCTGACAGCTTGGAGCCTGGAGCCTGCTTCAGATTCTGTCTCCTTCTCTCTCCGCCCCTCCCCTGCTCCTGCTCGCTCTCTCTCAAAAATAAACAAACATTAAAAATTTTTTAAAAAGAGGGAAAGAAAAAATAAAAACCAGAACATCTGGCAAAAGTTAATTCCCATTTCCTGGATGACCTCAGTGGCCGCGGCTCAGTAGTGGCAGCCCCGCCCCCTTCAGATCGCCGCAGGCCACCCCGTTTCCTGGGCTGCGCCGCTGTCCAGCCGGCTCGGAGAGCTCCGCAGTGTTGTCTGTCTCCAGGGAACATTCTAGCTTGAGGCCTCTGATTTAAGAGTTGTGAGAAGGGGCCTGCGACAGCTTGGGCAGCTGAGGTGGGCGGGGAGGAGATGGCAGCTGAGGTGGTCGAACGCGTGGTAACGGCGCCAGGAGGCGGATGCCAGGGCGGGATGGCCGTGAGCCCGCTTGCGGGGCGCTCGGGGTACAGGTCTAACGCGGGGAAAGGTCTGCCTTAAGAAACTGTCTCCTTCCCCTTTAAAAAAAATAAGAAAAACATGAAGATCTCTCTGAAGTCCCTGTTCTGACGCTAGTTTTCTGGCACTAACTGGGTGTCTCGCAGTTCAGTTCTGATACCGGGTACCTGGAGTGTAGGGAAGACCCTGCGAGTTAAGGGCAAAGTACTTCGACGATTGCCCCCGCTTCCTGTGCCGGAGGCGTCTCAGCGTTCCCAGGCCACCTGCACCCCCGTCCAGGCTGCCGCAGACCCTCAGTTTTGAGGATTTTGTAGAGCGACTCAGAACTCACGAAACCACTGTACCTAGGATCACAGTTTTGTTATTATAGAGGATGCAGATCAGGAACTGAAGAGACTCGCAGGGCGATGCCCAGGCTGGAGAAGGACACGCAGCCTCTCTGCCACCTTTGCCACCTTCCCCACACGCCGCTGTGCTCACCCACCAGGGAGCGGCGCCAGCCCATGTGGCTAGAGTTTTGATCGGGCTCCATTACACAGGCTAGGTTAACTAAATCATAGGCTGGGTGATTGCACCCAGTCTCCGGCCCCCATCCACTTGCCCCGAGTTTCCGCCCCTCACCCTGTGGTTACTGTGTCTAGTGAGCAGCCCGGCCCTTCGGGCCCACCTTCTGTCACCTCTGTGGCATAACAAGGACACTTCTGTCACTCAGGAAATTCCAAGGGTTTTTGAAGCTCCTGGCCAAGAATCAGAGGCAAAGATATATTCCTTATTATATCACAAGTACACAAATTCTTGGAGCCTCTCCCATTTCTTCACAATTACTCTTTTGATAAGTGGTTAGAAATGCCTTGATGTTCTAATAGGAACTTTTTCAAGTAGACCTGAAAGCTGGTTACCTATCTTTCTTAACACCAGTCGAGAAAACAAGTTTTAGTTAAAGTAACAAAAATGTGCTAACCTGGGGCATGGGCATCCTCTACCTTGATCTCTGTGAAGGGCAGAACCTGGGGTTGTTTTGGCTTAGGCATAGCTCTGTGTGTTTTCTTCATCTTAACTGTTGGTGACGATAGCTGTGCCTCCCTCAGTTACTGTCTGCTGTTTGCCAGGAGCTGGGAACAAGGACATGAGTAAGATGTGACTCCTGGCCGTAAGGAATCCACGGTTCCGCAGAGAGTGTGGACACACACGCGCTCCGTGGCTGCACGGCACCTGGCATGCGACTCCACCTCAGGGCTGTGGGTTTGAGCCCCACTCTGTGTAGAGGTCTCTTAAAATCTTATCGGGGCGCCTGCGTGGCTCGGCTGGTTGGGCATCTGAAGCTTGGTTTCGGCTCAGGTCATGATCTCATGGTTTTCGGGGTGAACCCCCGATCGGGCTCTGTGCTGACCGCCCGGAGCCTGCTTGGGGTTCTCTCTGCTCTGCCCACACGTGCCTGCGTGCACAATCTCTCCCTCTCTCTCTCAACGTAAATTAACTTTAAACAGAGTTTCTGTAAAAAAAAAAAATCTTAAACATGGGGCGCCTGGGGGGCCTCAGTCCAGTAAGCATCCGACTTTGGCTCAGGTCATGATCTCATAGTTCGTGGGTTCAAGCCCCACGTCAAGTTCTGTGCTGACAGCTCAGAGCCCGGAGCTGCTTCAGATTGTGTGTCTCCCTCTCTCACTGCCCCTCCCCTGCTCGTGTTCTGTCTCTGTGTCTCTGAAAAATAGATAAATGTTAAAAAATTCCTTTTTATATTAAAAAAATCTTAAATACTGATAGCTCCTCTAGTTGACACATTCACGACATGTTTAGGGGGCAGACAAGAGAGGGACTCACTTAGGAGGAACTAGAAAGACTCCTAGTTTTTTCTGTAGTGTGCAGAGCATAAAGGATGAAGACGGTTTCTTACAGAGAAGGAAGCTTTTCAGGGCCTTGGTGACCTGACAGTGTGCGTAGGCGACGGCGCCCCGGGGAGGAGGCTGGAACCTGGAGACGGATCATGGCGCCTCTTGTTCATGTGAGATCCGGGGAGGTGCACGTTCCCCCTGTGGGCAGTGGGAGCGAAGGGTTTCAAAGCAGAATGGTGGCGGAGAGCCTGTGGACGGAGACCAGGGGCGCCCGTCTGGGAGCCGTTCCGGCCAAGTCGTGGGGCCTGAACCAAGGTGGTGATGGAGAAAACGTGCCCAGAAGAAGTGGGTGTTAAAAAGAGGCGAGGCGGGGGGGTGGGGGAAGCTTTTCGGCCGTCTGCAGGCCGCCCCTCCGGTAACGGGTTGGACGGCGGTTTGCTCCCTGGAGGGCGGGCAGGGGGAGGGGGCCGGAGGGGGCCGGCAGATCCGGGCCCCGTGCTGCCCGGTGGGCTCCGTGCGGCCTTGGCTCAGAGGGGCAGTGGGCCTGGAGAGAGCAGCGTTAGGCACGTGGCTGCTGAAACCCGGAATGGGAAGGAGCGAGCCGTTGCGAGCAGCCGCGGGGTCGGGTGTCAGGCGCCGCTGCCTCAGCTCCGAGAGGCCCGGAGGCGGCGGCCGGCATTGGTCCTTGTCGCTTGTGGTGCAGAACAGCCTCTGTAGTGGCTAAGGCTGGCCTTATGGGGGTGCGGGCCGCCTGGGAGGCGGGGGTCGGGGTGCCTGGGCCGACCCAGAGGCGGGGGGCGGGGGGGGGGGGCGCGCGGGCCCACCCGGAGGCGGAGGTCGGGGTTGCGGACCCACCCGGAGGCGGGGGTCGGGGGCGCGGGCCCGCCCGGAGGCGGGGGTGTGCGGACCCCTGAGCTTCCTCCAGCCGCACGCTTTGTAGTAATTGCTACCAGCTCGGTATTGACTCCACACATTCTGTGAAGGAGACACTTGCATTTCTCAGTATTGATTGTTTCAACGTCATATCGTAATTCTTCTTAAAGTGTAGAAAGAGAGTAACTAAACTTTGTTATTTTAATTTGACCTCGGCCTTCAGTTGACGTTTTTTCTATGAATAACTTAAAGATAGAGTCATTATAATTAATTGGTATCCTTTAAAAATATCCAACAGAGGACTTCCTACTACCATACAATACAAAATTGCCAGGGACCTTCGGCTCCTAGTGGCCGAAGCAGCAACAGTATAAGCAACGGCATTACCAGTGACAGGACTGGGATGTAATATGAAGAACATGGGAAACACCCAGCATTCCGCGTTGACATAAATACATGATCATACGGGGCACCCGGCGGGCTCCGCTGGAAGAGCCTGCGACTCTTGATCTCGGGGTCACAAGTTCATGGCCCACGTGGCGCACAGACCTTACTTTAAAAGAAAAAACCTGATTAATACCTCAGTGGAGGAAAGAGACCACTCTTCACAGAGGAGTTGCGGACACTACACGTAGACCGCCCTCTTCCGGGAGGTGGGCCTTGCGTCCCTCTCCCTGAATGCGGACTGCGCGGCGGGGCCGGGGCGCAGGACCGGAGGCCAGCAAGGGGGCAGCCGTAACCGCGCCGGGCCGAGGCCGAGCAGACAGCACCCGAGCCGGGGGGATGGTGACGATGTGACGTAATGAGGCGGGGAGCTCTGTTCTGTGCGCCCCTTCGCATCTCACAGCCACGGCGTTCCTTTAAAAACACACCCCCAGCCTGGTAACACCAAGACCAAAGAAAGAGACGTTGTACAAAATATGTGACCGCCGTGTCTCAAAAGTGTCAAGGACCTGAGAAGACAAGGAAAGATTGAGAAACTGTGATGGACGAGAGATTATTGAGACGTGACAACGAAATAGTGTGGTATCCCGATTGGACCCTAGACCAGGAAAAGGACATACGTGGGAAAATCATATGATGTCAACTTCCTAGTTTGGGCAGATGTATCGTCGTCAAAACATGAGAGGTTAACGTTAGGGGAGTTGGGAACGGCTGCGAGTGAGTCTCCATCCTGTCCCCCATACGTTTAACATCATGACAAAACAACTCCTCTGGTTCTTTTTCAAGAGTGCTGCTGAGCGAAGCCGGAGCCTCGCGGTCTGTGCTGAGCAGGTTTCCCGTGCGCGTGCGTTGGCAGCGAGCGGGCATGTCTGTGCGTTAGGCTGATGTGACTGAGGAAAATGAGCGAGGGCAGATCAGGGGCGCGGGCAGGAAGGACTGTCCTTCCTTGCGGGCTGGAGCCAGGGGGCTGACCTTGGCCTGTTTCCCAGCTGGGCACACTGGTCATCAATTGAGCAGATTTGGACGAAGCAAATGGCATAAAGCTGTGACAAGTGTAGCAGGTCTCACCATGTTATAAATGACGTTTGGCTGGTGGTCAGCTCATTCTTCTTGAACCTCTCCGTTCTTCTGTAGGAACTGTTAGAGCCCAACAGTCTCAGACCGGCTTGACGCACGTGAAGTCGTAGTGACCCCACACGTGCGCCAGGCTCTCCGGCCCCGCCTGGTCCCGGAGACCAGTTCTCGCTAACCGGTGTCTACAGGCAGGAGACTCAAGATGGACCTAGTGAGGAGGAGAGTCACATCCTCCGTCCCTGTTGTGCAGCATTTTCAGCTCATGGCTGACTGCACATGGTCAGTCTGCAACCTGGTTTCCAAAATGGGGGCCAGGGGTCCGCGTGTGGGGTCGGCCGCCCCGGACCTCATGGAGCGGGGACGTGCACCTCCACGCACAAGCACACGCACGCGCGCGCACACGTAGTTTTCATAGGTTCGATAACTCTTTTGTCTCCCAAGAATATTTTAGAGCGGAATGTTCTTTTTGTTTGGAAAAAAAGTATTTCACAGTAAAAGCATAATCAATGGTTGAAGCAAAGTAGACTGTTTTGTTTTCTTAACCGAAGAGTGTTTGCCTTGATCAGACTTTTCTGATGGATGACATCGTCTCTACCTGCTGTGTAAAGAAGCCCCCAAAGTAAAGTGGGGACGTGTGTGAAACCCGAAAATTGATCCTGGTGGTTAGTGCAGTTCTGGGGGTTTCCAGTGGAATCCCATTTCAGTGGATGATCTGATTGGGGCATTATGAGAACTAGCCCAATTAGAGGGGAAAAACAGACTTTTTAGCTTAAAAATCACCAGCGTAGGCTCTGAATCATCCTCTCTGGTAGTGCATTTAACTGGTGAGTCAGATGAAATGTATTGCTTTCAGTAAGTGTATTTCCCACAATTGGAAACAGCTGTTTTTTATCATGGACCCAGCTTTTATCTCAGCATTCAGCTTGTTCACTGGAAGCTTCCAGGACTCCTGTGAGCTGTGAACCCTAGCAGAGGATCCAGAATTTAATCTGGAAACAAAAAAAACTGATCAGAAGCTTTCCAACAGTTGGTTCATACTCTTTCACGATGGTGCTCCCCGTACGAAAGCCGCCGCTCCCCGCTCCCGGGAGCCCTGACTGGTAAATGATGAAATACGTTTCTTTCCTTAAATTTTTTTTAATTTTTCTTTTACATTTTATTTATTTTTGAGAGACAGAGACAGAGCATGAACAGGGGAGGGTCAAAGAGAGGGGGAGACACAGAATCTGAAGCAGGCTCCAGGCTCTGAGCTAGCTAGCGGTCAGCACAGAGCCCGACGTAGGGCTGAGACCCATGAACCGTGAGATCATGACCTGAGCCGAGGTCGGATGCCTAACCGACTGAGCCACCCAGGTGCCCCCTTAGGATTTTATAATATATTCGTTTTTGTGGGAAGGAATTAAATGTTAGAAACTAGTCTTAAATATGTGATTTTAAAATAAATGTACATTATCTATAAACTGGCTTCAGCAAGGTATCCTTCCACATCTGTTTGTCCATAGCTTACCCAAAGATATTTCCAGCATTGGAGATATCAGACGATCTGCTCACCCAAACCATTCCCTGGCTACTTGAGCCTTCAGTGCTGACCTCCCAACGGAGTTCATGACTGTGACACGTTTTAAAAGTTTTCATCTTGGACTCACACTAAAGAACGTTTTATCCAGGCCGCTGTCGGTGTCATTCACCGTGTTCCCTTGCTCATTTACATTTGGAAATTCCTTGTGTTTAGCTGAAGATCCTCAGGGAGTCAGTGAAGTAGTCAGGTTGAATTATTACTCCAGTTTTTTCTTTGTGATGTCTTTTTCCCAAACACACCCCATGATCGATGGGAATTTTCTCTCTTTATGCCGACATCTCTGCCCACGTGACTGTCTCCTCACACCCAGGCAGTCTGTAAATATAGTATTTCTTTTCTATCTTAGACGGGTTTTAGTTCCTCGTGTGGAGACACTAAGATCTCTTGTGACAGATCAACTTCAGAACAGCTGCTTGGTTTCCGCCCATTTTTGTATATAATGGAAAGATTTCAGGTTTTCATCCCTTTAAATCCAGTTAAGTTCTTTTTTGTCTTCTCAACTTTCTGACATTCTTACCCATGATGTCACTTCATAGTTTTGCTGGAGAAGTATCATCTTTTCCCTCTTTTTGTCGTCTTTGTCAAAGGTGCTTCCCCAAAACCTGTCTTCAGGTTGCTTAAAAGCTCAATGAATAATGAAGAAAAATCCAGAGACTCTACGGTCAAAACCACTTCATGCTTTCCTCACGTTTCTAGGTTTGTTTTTGATTCTTTAGTCCCTTATTATTTTCCCAGTTTATGACAGCCTCTTTTTTTCCATTTCTCCCCTTGCCAGTAGTCGGTCTGCCTTCTCTCTTACACGAAGACCTCTAGTTTTCCAGCTGAAGAAAGAGCAGGTACTTGGAGGAGTCACCTGACATTTATGCTGAAGGCCAAGTTTATTTGGGTATTTCCTTGGTGATTTACCTGTAATTTCCGCTTCATTTATGTGTGCGGAATTGCTAAACATATCTCTGAAGCTGCCAGAGATCTGAGCAGTGAGACATCAGCAGTGTTTCTACCCAGTCGTTATGTGAGTTGTGGAACTCCCACTTGGGTTCTGGTCACTCCTGAAGTGCTGAATTACTTGGCTTCCTGCTTTCCTGACACGAGGAGCGGCGGGGACGCTCAGATCCGTAAAGTTGTGTGTATTCTCCACGTGTGTTCTCCGACAGAGAGGCAGACTGGCCTGAGCTGGAGTCCGTCCCAGCCTGTCGCCCTGTACGGAGCCGAGAGTGTTCACACAGCCCTCCAGGCGCTCCCGAAATGCCCGCTGGTGACACGGGAGCCAACACGCTTCGTGTGGTGAAGACGGCGACACAGCAGTCCCTGACCTAGGGAGTCCCGCCGCGGCGTGGCCAAAGCCGAGAGTGAGCAGGGGGAGCCGGCAGCTGCGCCCTCCCGTCGCTGCCCAGGGCCGCGCGGTGCCAGGGCGCCTTGCGGGTTCATCAGGTTTCACCGGTGGAATCCAGAGCACGGCCGTGACCCTGAAGGAGGGTGTTAAGAGTCCATGGATTCGAAGGTTCGCTTCCCCGGAGCTTTTCCAGGCTCACAGGGGCCTCCCGGCCTGGGCGGCCATGTCCCCCCGGTACTTCCCGGGTGGAGGTACTTCTTTTGCTAGCACTTCTCTGTGCTTAGGAATAACGCTGGAGATTCTAAGCTGGGTCCGCTTCCTACGCGGGCACAAGGCCCTGCCTTTCTTCCGTTTTTATCTTACACACTTGATCTTAGCCAAAAGGCCAAGAAGTGATTCCTTCGTTTTTAATATTATATAGTTGCCTACACGTCAGTGACACGATTAGGTAATTAAGGTCTAAAAATTTATGATAAACCTAAGGAGCCAGTTTATGTATAATAGCGTAACGTTTATAAAGCCCCTTTCAGTGTCTTATTACCTCACTTTAGAACTCGCGCCCGCTGACTTAGAGGGCTTTGCCAGCCCAGCGTCCAAGTGCGTTTACTTGCCAGGATCTTAAGTCTTCCTTATAGCAGAGCCGGGACTCAAACTCAGGGTGCCTTTGGTGATGTGCTTGACGCGGCGCCACCCCCAGCTGTGCCCAGGGCGCCGCCGTAGGTGCTGAGGCCTGGGTGTGCTGGCCTCTGCCACGGACATCCGGTTCTCTCTGGGTTTTCCTGCTCGTCCCCACCCCCCGCCGCCTAACGGCACTTCCGAAACTAGGCGATGTCTGCAAAACCCGCCTGATTCCTGCTGTCAGGCCGGTCTGAGCGCCTTTCCCGGCTGCTGACTCTTACACGGAAGCTTCTGTCGTCCTCTCCAGTCTTCCCCTCGGCTGCTTTGTATCGTTAGGTGGGTCTCTTCCCGGGTATTCTCATCATCCTGCTGTCCTGTAACCAACGTTTTTGAACAGAATAAGGATCTAATCTGATGACTGCGAAGCCCTAGGGATCTGTATCTCAGGGATGCATTTTTATTCCTCGGAAATATAAAGTGCTGTTAAGAACATCTCTGCTTTTTATGAAAAGGGAAGTCAGACAGACTTTTAAAAATGCAGAGGGAGAGCTGTCCTGCGTGCGGCTCTGTCCCAGCCTCCCGCGAGGCCCTAGGACAGGCCGCGGGCCCCCGCCACGTGCAGGAAGGAACGGTGGCTCAGGAGCTAAGTGAGCTAAGCTGCCTCCCTCTCAATTGTTTTGACTTCTCAGGAATTGCTGCCCAATGCTGCCAGTAATGATCTCCAGGGGTCTGACCCCCTTTCCACCTCCCACTGCCTCCTCCGCAGCTCCAGGTGCCCCCACAGCAGGAGAAGGTGTCTGTGCCCTCGTGTGCCCTGGGGTGGCATCAGGATATCTTGATGATCAAAGGTGCAGTTGACACCTTCATCAAGACTTTTTTTTTATTTTTTTAACGTTTTATTTATTTTTGATACAGTGAGAGACAGAGCATGAGAGGGGGAGGGGCAGAGAGAGGAGTCACAGAACCGGAAGCAGGCTCCAGGCTCTGACCTAGCTGTCAGCACAGAGCCTGACGCGGGGCTCGAACCCATGAACGTGAGATCCGACCTGAGCCGAAGTCGGAGGCTTAACCGACGGAGCCCCCGAGGCGCCCCTCAAGACTTTCTTGAAGATGACCCAGAAATTCGGGGAACATTACCATGTAGCCTCGAAGCTGCAGACGGAGCTCCCGAACGGACGGCACGAATGCCGTCCTCAGTGTGACGCCTGCTGACATCCAGGACCCTCGATAAGCTCCCTGAGGGCAGAGACTTTTATCCCCGCCCCCGCCGTGTCTAGCGTAGACGCCAGCACATAACTGTCCTCGATGAAGTTAGTTTCTGACGAGAGAGACTTTGTAAACCGTGTTCTCCAACCACTCCTTTCCCCGGTCGTTAATCCGAGACCATCTGCCCGCTCATCAGGACGGCGACGGGGGGAGTTCTCTGACGTCTCGGGCTTCTTGAAGGCCACTGCTGTCTTGTCTTGGCTTTGTGTCTCCGGAGAAAGTGTCTACCAGTGTATGCATTTTTCGGTACTAATACTTAATTGAAGTGTCTTCACTGATGCCTGGGCTCTTCCCTCTTAGATATTTTTATTGGGGGGGCACCTGGCTGGCTCAGTCGGTAGAGGATGAGGCTCCTGATCTCAGGGTTGTGAGTTCGAGCCCCACGTTGGGTATGGGGATCACTTAAAAGTAAAATCCTTTTTAAAAAAGATTTTTATTGTGGTGTTTAACTCTTTAATGGAAATCTTATCTGAACCACAATCTCGGGTGGATTTACTGTGCTGTCAGTTTTTACAATCCCTTTGTGTTGATTTTTAAGATTCAGTGACAAACAGTCTTGCTTCTTGATCAGGTCTCACGTTGGTCATCACTGCGTTGGGGAAGCTACGATACCGGTTTTCCAGAATTCTAGCTTGTGGCTCTTGAAGGGGGCGCAGGCCTCGCCTCACCGGGCAGGACCGAAGAGGATTCGCATGATGGGATTCATGCTACAACCTCCTCAGAACAAAGCTCCTGGTGTATTATCATCTGTGTCAGGGGGAGGGAGGCACCAGACACGCGCCTCCGTCCAGGAGCTCGCTCTCCCTCTCCCTCAGAGGCGGAGCTTACGAATCTCATATTCAAGTATTTGATTTCTTTTTTTTCTTAATGTTTATTTTTGAAACAGAAAGACACAGAGCATGAGAGGGGGAGGGGCAGAGAGAGAGGGAGACACAGAACCGGACGCAGGCTCCAGGCCCTGAGCTAGCTGTCAGCACAGAGCCTGACGCGGGGCTGGAACCCACAAACGTGAGACTGACTTGAGCCGAAGTCGGAGGCTCAACCGACTGAGCCCCCCAGGCGCCCCTTAAGTATTCGATTTCTGGTAGCTTTTGTACTTACAGTTACACGCACGGCCTTCTATCTGTGACTTCTTTCAAGTGGAAAGGGAGCATTTCAGAGCACCGCTAGTTTTTTAACCCGCGCGATACGGACATTTACTGTGTATTCTCACAGCTGGCTTTCCTGGTTCTAAAGGATCCAGTATCAGAACCAAGTATATTGTATTCAGAAGAATGATCTGTCCTGAATAACAGTTTTCTCTTGAGTAAGAGATGTGTTAAATTATCTGCATCGGTAGGGGTTTTGGTTAAAAGTATGTGACTTTTGAAAGGAAATTGAGTTTCTTTGTCTTTCTGAGCTCTTAAGTATATAACCACGGAGCCTGAAGCGAACAGGGTTCAAGTGCGTTCGCTGTGCTCCCTGGATCCGCTAGTCCGCAGTTCGTCCAGAATGTGCCGCGGAGGAAACACCGGTGCGCCGGCGCGGCCTCCGCGCTGCCCAGGGACGGGCGCGGGCTGGGCTCCTCTCACGTCAGCTGTTCCTAATCGGCTGCGTTGTGACTCTTGTCTCCGTTTCTCCGATGAACTTGGATTGGTAATCAGGAACAGGTGTGACTGCAGGCCTGCTGGCGGCCGTCATGGGTGACTGTCTTCCTGACGCGTTGCCTGGTGGGGACGCGCCAGAACGAAGCCTCGGACACGGCTCCCCCGTTACCGCGCCGGGGAGATGGGCGCCGGCGAGGCCGCGAGGCTGTGCCGGCAGCGCGCGTGCTGGCCGCCCCGGCTCGGCCTCCGCTTCCTGTCCGCTCGCAGGTGGGGTGGCCGCTGGCCGCGGTGGTGGCGGCCACTCTGATACTCCAGCCGGGACTTGGAACCGTTCGGACTTGAGCTTCGCTACGATCCCTGTCCTTTCCTGTCTCCCCAGGTCCGCAGCCGAGCTCGGAGAAGCCCCCCCAGCGAGCCCCCGGGAGCGCTAGCAGCAGCCCGGCCCGGAAGCGGTCCGCGTCGGAGAGCGCCGGCTCCACAGGCAAGTCCCGCCTCTGCCGGAAGCTGGCTCGCCGCCGCTTCCGGGCACGCGCGGTGCCGCCTGGTGCAAGGGCCGGGGGGGTTGTCGGCCGCCGTCGCCTCGGGCCCGGGGGCGCTGCCAGCCCCGCGCCGGTTTTCAGGCGGTCCGGGTGGCGGGACGCAGTGCCCGGGCTCAGCAGCGGGCAGAGGGGAGAGAAAGTGTGGTTCGGGGAGGCCCGGGGCGGGCTCTGTGGACTCAGGTCTGCGCGTGTCCGGAAGTGTGGGAGGGAAGCAGCCGCTCCCCAGCCAGCGCCCGGGGGGGGCCTCGAGGGCCCGAGTCCCTGGTGGGTGGAGGGCAGGGACCCCGGGCAGGGTTACTGCTGAGCTCAGCTTCCAGCGTGTTTCCTGTTGGCGTGTTTTACGTGCACAGGCCTCTTACTGCGGCCTCGTGTGTGTGTGTTTACAAAACCCAGACGAGAGGGTGACATGCATGTATCTGTCCTCTGCTTTGCCTGAGGATTGGGGAGGAGGAAGTGCTATTTTATCTGTCCGTGTCATCAGGAGAGACGGGGCGTGGTAGGGTCTTTCCAGGTGGGGGAGATAATAAAAGAGGGGCGCCTGGGGGGCTCAGTCAGTTGAGCATCTGACTTCTGCTCCCATCATGATCTCATGATTCCTGAGTTCAAGCCCCACGTGGGTCTCTGTGCTGACAGCTCAGAGCCTGGAGCTGCTTCGAGTTCTGTCTTTCTCTCTCTGTCTGCCCCTCCCCCACTGGTGTTCTCCCTCTCTCTCTCTCTCTCAAAAATAAATAAATCTTAAGAAGAGCCAGCATGGTTAAAGGGACTGAATGTGAGGTCGGGAGGCGGGAAGGGAACCTTCTTAATGACACTGAGGGACCACTGGAAGTTTTAGGCAAGTGACGCGTTGCATCTTGGCTTTCTACTCATGGCTTTTGTCTTTTATTTTGTTTTTAAATGTTTGTTTTTTTTGAGAGAGAGAGAGAGTGAAAGTGAGCACATGCCCGAGCATATGAGGGGCAGAGGGGCAGGGAGAGAGAATGAGGGGCAGGGAGAGAGAATGAGGGCAGAGAGGCAGGGACAGAATCCCAGGTGGGCTCTGCATGCTCATCACAGAGCCCGACACGGGGCTCGATCCCACACACTGTGAGATCATGACCTGAACCAAAGTCAGACACTTAACCAACTGAGCCGCCCTGTCCATGTTTTCTGATCAGGAAATCACTTGTGTCTTATGGTCAGAAAATCTAATTCCTTCATGAGTTCAAGGCCACCCTCTCAAATTGTGTCCGTGTAGTACTTGCTGAATTTATCTTAGGATGCAGATCAACACGTCGGAAGCCTGTTCTCAGCACAGCTGTGCCCTCGGGTGCGGCAGCCCCGACTGGAGCTGCACTGGGGTTTTGTCCTCAGGGTGCTCTGTTTCCGCACCCCTCCAGGGAGCCTCGTGAAGAGCACGTGAGCGCCTTTCGACAGTGTCAACCGAGACCCGGGTCTAGCGAACGGCAGCCTGTGGACCGGACACGGCCCCCGGGCTCTTCTAGTGCCGTCCTCAGCTGGGAGTTGTTTTCCCATTTTTATTTCCTTATTTATTTTTGGTTTTTTATTAGCATTTATTCATTTTTGAGAGCTAGAGAACATGAGAGGTGAGGGATAGGGAGTGATGGAGACAGAATCTACAGCAGCTCCAGGCGCTGAGCTGTCAGCACGGAGCCCGCCATGGGGCTTGGACTCACAGACCTGGAGATCATAACCTGAGCGGAAGTCAGATGCTTAACTGACTAAGCCACCCAGACACCCTTGTTCTTACATTTTGAAGGGGTAACTTAATAAAGGAGAAAGGAATAAAATATGTGTGAGACATCATAAGTGTCTTTAAAAGCTTAAAATATTTACTACCTAGTTTCTTATAGAGAAAGTTTGCCAGCCCCTAAAATGAATGAGATCTCATGGAGATATCCACCAAGAAGAATCACCAGAAATGGAAGAAATACTACCTAGATCCACAGGGCTGGTCTGACCGTGAGACCCTTGTATTCAGTCAGGTACTTACTGAGAGTTACTGTGGACACAGCCCTGGAGACGCAGGCGCCACGGACGCCCGGCTCCCGCCCGCGAGGGCAGCCACCGTCATCGCTGAAGGCGGGCTGGCTTCTGTAGCAGAGGGTGCACTCCGGTCACGCAGGACCTGACAGCTCCGGCTCCAGCCCCGGCCTGGGCTCCACACTGACAGCGAGCAGCCCGCCTGGGACTCTCTCTCTCCCTGCCCCTCCCCTGCTCACGTGCGCACGCGTGATCTCCCTCCCTCTCTCTCTCTCTCTCAAAATACGTAAACCTTTTTTTTTTATTTTTTAATGTTTTATTTATTCTTGATACAGAGAGAGACAGAGCACGAGAGGGGGCGGGGCAGAGAGAGGGAGACACAGAACCGGAAGCAGGCTCCAGGCCCTGAGCTAGCTGTCAGCACAGAGCCTGACGTGGGGCTCGAACCCACGAATGTGAGATCTGACCTGAGCCGAAGTCGGAGGCTTAACCGACTGAGCCCCCCATCAAAATACGTAAACTTTTAAAAACAAAACAAAACCACGACACCTCATACACGTGTGGGCAGCGCAAGGAGCGCGAGCCTGCTGTGGCGCGCTGACGGTGGCGTGTCCGGAGAAAGTGCCGAGCGGTGACCCGGGCGCCGCTGTGGGAGAGCAGACGTCATCTGCCGTCCCTCGCGTGTCGGGTATTATGTGACTGTGGTTGAACGCAAAGCTATCAAAGGAATAACGGACTGTACCCCTCATGGCGTAGGGTTTTTTGTTTGTTTGTTTTTCATTTGAAGGAACGGAGACTTTATTGTAGAGGCAGTTGAGAGCCACGAGAGGATCCTGAACAGGAAAGATAAAAATTATTTCATATGTTGTGTAGTTCAAAACTGGGTAGATTTTGCAGAAAGTCCCACATGTCAGTGGCTCGACACCAGAAAGTGTTACTTTCCGTTCGTGCCGTGTGAGCGTCATGGCTCTGCGCGGTGCTGCCTGCCTTCCGGACATGCCTGACCCAGCCTCCGCCTGGAACGTTGCTGGTCTTGGGGACACGGGGGAAGGGCATCAAATGCACTGACCAGCCCCTGATGTGTCTTCCCGGAACGGACTGTTCCTTCTCACGTCTCGGTGCCGACACAGGTCGCAGGGTCAGCCGCTTACATGGAGCAGCGTGGGGTTGACGTATCGAAGGCAGGGCGGCAGATGTGCGTGAGCAGCGGCTCGGCCCCCCGGGCGCACTTGGGAGACGCGGCGGCAGTGCACGGCAGGGCATGGCACTGAGCGGGACGGGGAGATGCACGGACAGGGGCTTCGGGCTGGGAAACGTCCCGGTGCAACAGCGTTGGGACTGGTGAGCTGGAGACGTTAATTCGCTGTCGGAAGTGCCGGCTTGTAGTTTGAGCGGCGTCTCTGGTAGAGATGCAGACCCAGCAGCATGCAGAGTAGACTTGGATCTGGCAGCGAGTGAGATGACCCAGCAAGCAAATACCTTGTTGGGAGGATGGCAGGAATGCAGATTTAAGAAACGTTCGCATTCGAGGGACACAGAATGTCGGTGATGACATGAAAGTTTCCGATAGGTTGTGTAGAAAAATCAGAGTACGTGTAAAGAAGCCTCTCAAGTGTCCGGTGTCACCAAGAGGTCAAGAGCGATGTGGACAGAAAGTGTTAAATAATTGGGAAGATGACTTTTATGAAACCACTTTGCAGGTGGAGTCGGAGCGGACCGGCGCCCGAGAAGGTGCTGCGTTCAGGCGGCGCTCGCAGGGCGCGGGCTCTGTCTCCGGCAGGGAGGCGGGAGGCGTGCGAGCGGCCGGCCGGCCTTCTCGGTCCTCAGCCCTGGAAATGCTGCATGAAAAACACGGAGAACATTTCTTAAAACGTGGCTGAAATTTGAAATAAGCAGACAGGAAACCAAAAGTGTTCAGAAAGCTTGATTCGGCTGGAATTGGGGGTAGTAGTATCAGTGCTGCCTGACGTTCGCCGAGTCCTGGTGATGGGGAGCCACGGGGACACACGCGGGTGCAGGAGACAGAGGACCTCACCTCAGGTTTCCCGGCGTAGACCTGGCGCTCCCCGAAGGTGACACTTACCGGGGTGACAGCAAGCGGAAACGGAGCCGCCACCGGAGAACTTGGTGGGCGCCCATTTCGGTTCGGCTCTGGGAGAGGCTAGAGCCGGAGCCCCTTCCTCCCGCCCGCCCACCTCCTGCCTCACATTGCCCGTGGCGCCCAGAACTAAATTAATGAACATTCGTTGTATTTTCACAGCACAGCCAAATGCAGGTGCACTTCCTGTCGGTATACGCCGTGTGCCTCGGGTCAGTGTGCGCTCAGCCCTGACTGGCCTGGCACCGTCCTCCTCGCCAGGCCGGCAGCCCCGGGAGGGCACCCTCCATTTGGCAGTCGAAAGGCAAACAGGAGGGCCTCTGGCTGCTCTGTCAGTGGAGCGCGCCACTCTGGATCTCGGGGTTGTGAGGTCAAGCCCCATGTTGGGTGCAGAGATTACTTAAAAATACAACCTTCAGGGGCGCCTGGGTGCCTTAGGCAGTTGAGCGTCCAACTTTGGCTTGGGTCGTGATCTCATGGTTCGTGAGTTCGAGCCTTCCATCGGGCTCTGTGCTGACAGCCTGGTGCCTCAGACCCTGTCTCCCTTTCTCTTCGCCCTTCCTCCATTCACGCTCTGTCTCTCTCTCCCTCTCAAAAAGAAATAAAAATATATATTTTTTAAATACAATCTTTAAGAAATTAATTAAAACTAAAGGCAAATAGCTCACCAGAACTATGCCCTCACCTGCTAGCTATATCCCTAGAAGTGAGCTCTGCGCAGAGACGCTCTGCGCAGACACCCTCTGCGTGGTAACGGAGATGTGCAGACGCCGGCAGGGGACAGTTCCGTGCCAGATCTCTCGTGGCCTGCCCTTGGACTGTCCTCACGGGAATCCAAAGGGATAATGCGCCAAAGTACGCTAAAAGAGTGTGTGACTTTACTGATCTGGTCGCGGCTCTGGAAGCTCTTGGCTGCGACCTTAGCGGGATCTGTTGGCGGACGTGACACAGCCGATCGCCTGGCCTCACCTGTCATGTGGAAGCGGGTTCCCAGGGCCGGGCTCAGAAAGAGCCGGTGCGACGTGCCCCGCCTTGGGAGCCGCCTCGCGTTCTTCCCTCCGTCGAATTCTCTTTGCTAGAAGCGAGTGACCGAGGGCAGCTCCGACTCCAGAGGACAGGCCTTGGATCCGGCCACATAGCGGCGGGCGAAGTCAGAGCCCAGGTCGCACCAGCTCTGCCAGCACGCAGGCCGTGGCCCTAGGGCCGGGAGACAAGACTCGCTCGGTGCCTCGTGGCCATGGTCGTATGCAGGAACGTGGGCAGGTTCAAGAGGCCAGACTCGCATAAAATGCAGTGTTGTGATTTGTGGGGAGAGTAGAGGAGAGATAATGGGTGATGTGGCCTGAGCTTGGCTGGCAAAATCCCTGGCCCGTGATTGGTGCTCAGCGTATGCCATGTTGAGGCTGGCTCCGTGTGCCCAGTCACCGAGGCTGGCGCTCTGGAGGATTAGGGTTGAAGGAGGAGGTAATGGCTTAAGAAGTGAATAGGAGTTTGAGAAATCTGTGAAACCCGCAGAAGGAGAGGAGTAGAAGAATAAGTTCTATTCAGAAAATAAAGAGATCGGGGAGTCATCAGAAAGTAGGTGCTATGGGATGAACTGTCAAAGAGCAGGGAGACGTGGGTCCAGGAAAGAACCGCCTGTGCCAGAGCGTGACGGGCAGGGACCGGCGCAGGCCAGCCGCAGGCAGGGGTCAGTCCTCATTCTGGTGATCGTCAGATAGAAGCGATTAGTGTGCGTGTTCTGATCATCGAAACGGCGAGAACAAACACGTTCCCAGTGGGGCAACAACGTGGTACTGGGGTGAGGGCCTCGGTGCTCAACCTGATGGAGCTGTGGGGAACGGGGACAGAAAGTGGGGTGTCAGACAGTGGGGGCCGGAGTTTAAAAAATCACGGCGAGTTTGAAGTGTGAAGAATACTGAATTTAAACAGTCCTACTAGATATTATTTGAAGGAAGTGACTGGTAACTTGAGGAAGCTTCCAGTGCGGTCTGGTGACCCGCAGTGCGGACGGCCGGGGCCGCGAGCCCGCTTCCACTCACGCGGACGGGAAGTGCCTCCAAGGGCTTTGGAAGAGAGCGGCCTGTGATCATTCGTAGGAAACGAGGCACCTTGGGAAGTGGCCCCGTTCCGTACTTGAGGTTGACAAATCCTGGAACAGCAGCACCTTGCGGCGGGGGGTGGGGGCGTCTCCCTCCCACGTGGAGCGCAGGCGCGTGCTGAGTGCCGGCTGAGGACACCGAGGCCGCAAGGATTAAGTGGGAGGCCACTTGTTTTTCTCATCGTACCGTTGACTATAGAGTTGACATAGAAAGAAGCGAAGCAGCTGTTTTCCCCCAAGAAGTTTTACTTGTATCCTTGTACTTACAACATTGCCAGAAAAAGCACCGAACTAGAAACGCCGTCAATATTGTAAACATTACATCTTTGTCCGACATTTCACTGTCAGGTCTCCTAACTTAGTGGACCTGCATTTTTGAAGAAATACACGATCCCTCTGTGGCCCTCGTCTCAGACCATGAGCAGTCCTGTTTCACCCACACGTCGGCAGCGAGGCGGAGGCCGGTGTTGAAGTTGCTGAGACCACGCCATGCGCCTGGTCCAGGAAACCAGACCGTCCCCATGCCTGGGAGGGAAACGCGAGGGGTGTTGGGATGCGTGATGTTGTTAAGGGCGTTCTTTTCTTCTGTGTAAAGAGCTGTTTAAATGACGAGCTGTGTTCACTTCTTATCTGCGTGTGATTTGTCCTCTCATTTAGTGAACGGAGTTCCGTCTCGAAGCCCGAGAGTGCTCGCTTCTGGGGACGACTGCGTGGACAGTCTGCTGCAGCGGATGGCGGCCCGGGAGGACCCCGCGCCCCTGGAGAAGAGCGCCGAGGCCGTGAGCGCGTCCGCCTCGGGGCCCCCTTCTTCCAGTCCGGGCCACGGCCACGGCCACGGCAAGGAGCGGGCCCTGGGCAGGCCCGACAGCCTCCTCGTGCCCGCGGCCCCCAGCGACGCGTGCGGCGGCGGCATCCCGCTGCTCTCGGAGAAGCTGCCGAGCGGCTGTCCGCCCGCCCACATCAAGAGGAGCGCCGTGGAAGCCATGCAGCGCCAGGCCCGGAAAATGTGCAGCTACGACCGGATCCTGGCCACTAAGAAAAACCTGGACCACGTCAACAAAATACTAAAAGCCAAAAAACTTCAGAGACAGGCCCGGACAGGGAACAACTTTGTGAAGCGCAGACCAGGCCGCCCGCGGAAGTGCCCCCTGCAGGCCGTGGTGGCGATGCAGGCCTTCCAGGCCGCCCAGTTCGCGGGCCCCGAGCTGCCCGCGGCCGAGGACCGCGCGGCCCTGCCCTTCCGCCCCGACACGGTCACCGACGTCATCGAGGCCGTGGTCCAGAGCGTGAGCCTGAGCCCGGAGCACAAGAAGGGGCTGAAGAGGAAGGGGTGGCTGCTGGAGGACCCGACCCAGAAAAAGCAGAAGCCGTTCCCCGAGGAAGAGGGAGCGCGCGCCGAAAGGTAATTCCTGGTTTCGCGTTTTGTCTGCGTGGAGCAGCGGCCTCCCCGTCGTCCTGCAAAGCCCGCTCCTCCGCCTCCCGGCGGCGTGTCCCGCGGGCTCCGCTCGGGCCGCGGTCCCAGGCGCGTGAGTCTGAGCCCCGCGCGCAGAGCCTGCTTGGGATTCTCTCTCTTTCCTTCTCTCTCTGCTCCTCTTTAAAAAAAAAAAAAAGGGTTCTTATTTGTAGCTGCCCAGAATTATGAATAGTTGAGCACAGGGGATGTGCAAGTCAGTCTGACCCCCTCGCTCTACAGATGAGGGAGCAGAGGCCCAGGAGGGTCTGCGTTTCACCCCCTGTGCGGCTCTGTGCCTGGAGGTATTTTTACCATCACACTGTCTCCTCCGTGCTCTGAATTTGCCTTCCTGTCATCACATACACTTCCCTGCACGTTAGATTTATTTCTTCATAGTTTCCTTGTTACATTCTTACCTTTTTCTAAAAGGTTTCGAGCACAGAGCCAAGAGCCACCCAAAAAAAGAGCATTTAATCCTTTCATTACGTGTCCATCCAGGTTCATTCCCTGGAGGTATATTTGGTATTTTTATTTTTTTAATGTTTATTTTTGAGAGAGAGAGAGAGAAAGAAACAGAGCACAAGCAGGGGAGGAGCAGAGAGAGAGAGAAAGACAGAATCCAAAGCAGGCTCCAGGGTCCCGAGCTGTCAGCGGAGAGCCCAACCTGGGGCTCGATCTCAAAAACCATGAGATCGTGACCTGAGCTAAAGCTGGACTCTAACGACTGAGCCACCTGGCGCCCCTCTGTTGGTAAGTGAGCTAATGTGAATAGTCACCGTTTGCAAGTGGCTCTTCCTTTACTAAATGTAGCAGGTCCGTCAGGGTTTCATGGCAACCCTCCTTGGAGAAATACAGATTTACACGGCCGGATACATTTTAAGCCTCGTGATGTATACTGTCAAACTGCTCTGGTTAGAGCCGCGCCTGTTTGTACTTTCTACTGCCATACGGCAGTGGTCAGGTGCTATCATCTACCCTAGAAGTGATCTTGTTAAAAGTCTTCATGCGGGGGCGGGGCGAGAGCATCTTTATCCATCTGACTCGGGGGAAGTGTGCTTGCTAAGCGTCGCTGGCTCCTCGTTTTCATTTGCACGTGTTTCGTTAGCAGACACCAGGGTCTGCTGAGGTCCGTGCCTGTTCTTGACCTGCTCAGTACACACAGTCCGAATGGTAGCCTGGGGCGCCCGGCTGGCCCAGTCAGAGAGCCTGTGACTTTTGATCTTGGGGTCGTGAGTTTGAGCCCTGTGTTGGGTGTAGAGATCACTTAAATAAGTAAAACTTTAAGAAAAGAATGATAACCCTTAATGCTGATTGTATGACATTTGATCGTCTTTGTATTTTCTTGCCAAACACCAGTGGAGCAGTGAGCAGCCTTCTTCTCCACCGTCTACCCTGGTGACGCCCATGTAGAAATTTCTCATCTCTCTCTAATGCACACTTCTATAAAAAATAATTTTTTTCTAGAGAATATACAGGATAAAATTTTTTCATGAGTAACACGTGCTTGTAGATAATAAACCAGCAAAACTAAAAGCTACTGATTGAAAAGTTACGTGTCTCTTCAATGATCTATTTCCTTTCAAATCCTGGTCTCTTCATGGGCATGACTGTCACCACCCCATGTAGGGGTGCCCGGCTGGCCCAGTCAGAGGAGCATGCCGCTCTTGACCTGGGGGTCATGACTTTGAGCCCCGTGCTGGGAGGGGCTCCCCCCCAGGAGATTGTGCAAGAAAAGACATGACATGGTGAGTTCCCAGGGGCAGCAACAATTTGTCACCTTTTTCTGACTAGAACCTACTGTAGTACTTGTTATGTGGCAGGAGCTTATTTACTCGGTCAGGAAGTGTTTATTGCAAGATTGCTTAGTCCCCGTGCGGAGGACAGGTAACAGTGGGGAGCAGGAGACCCGCTCCCTCGTCTCGTGGGTTGTGCAGCGCTAAGTCTGAGTAGGAAGAGTATTTAGTGTTACGAGAACATAATGTTGAGGTAATTGACCTCGCTTCCCTGTGCAAGTAATTACTAATTAAAGTCAGAAGAGTGGACTCCATCTGTCATGTAAAGGACTGAGGCTAGAGCGGGCGTTATGGGCGGACATGAAAAGGCAGAGCAGGTTCAAGGCAGTGAAAGAATGTTTTTGTGGCCAGAACACAGAGCGAATTTGAGGAGTGTGGCGGAGAGCCTAGAAAATGAGTCTAAAGAAAAGGTTGGGGGTGCCTGAGTGGCTCAGTCATTTAAGCGTCATGATCTCGCAGTTTGTGACTTCGAGCCCCGCATCAGGGTCTGTGCTGACAGCTGGGAGCCTGGAGCTGCTTCAGATTCTGTGTGTCTCTCTCTCTGCCCCTCCCTACTCATGTTCTGTCTCTCTCTGTCTCAAAAATGAACAAATGTTAAAAAAAAAAATTTTTTTTTTTTTAAAAGAAAAGTTTGTGCAGGCCAAATCACTCAGAGGGCCTTGCCTGCCACGGTAAAGAGTATGGACACTACTTGTTGATTAATAACCAGATTGCAAAAGAATAGTGTAATGGTTATAAGGCGCCTGGGTGGCTCAGTCGGTTAACTTCCAGCTTTGGCTCAGGTCACGATCTTGGAGACCGTGGGTTGGAGCCCGGCATCAGGCTCTGTGCTGAGAGCTCAGATCCTCCATCCTGCTTAATAAGGTTCTGTGTCTCGCTTCTCTCTGCCCCTCCCCCACTCATTCACTCTGTCTTTCAACAATAAATACACTTTTTTTAAAAAGAATAATATAATGGTTATGAGCTGTGTTTTAGATCAGAAGAATCGGGGCTCAACTCCTGGTTCTAAAAGGAAAAAAAGATAAATTTTAAAGACAGTGTAAAAAATAAAATCATATCTCTTTTGCACTGCTGGTGGGAATGCAAACTGGTGCGGCCACTGTGGAAAACAGCATGGAGGTTCCTCAAAAAATTAAAAATAGAACTAAGCTATGACCCACCAATAGCACTACTAGGTATTTATCCAGGGGATACAGGTGCTGTTTCGAAGGGGCACGTGCACCCCGATGTGTCCAGCCGTGCTATTGACCCCAGCCACCGTGTGGAAAGAGCCCAGTGTCCATCGACGGATGAGCGGGTGAAAAACAAGGCATATAAACATGCAGTGGGGTAGGACTCGGCGATCAAAGAGAATGAGAGGTTGCATTTGCAACAACACGGGGGGAACTAGAGGGGATCGTGCTGAGCAAAGTTAGTCCGAGAAAGACAAATCCCGTGCGACTTCACTCGTACGTGGAATGTAGCATATCAAACAGATGAGCGTAAGGGAAGTGAGCAAAAGTAATATAAAGACAAGGAAGGGGTCAAAACATAAGAGACCCTTAAGGACAAAGAACAAACTGAGGGTTGTGGATGGGGGATGGGCTAGACGCACAAGGGGCGGGAAGGGAGACACTTGTTGGGATGAGCACTGGGGGATGGACGTGGGTGATCCCTGGAGTCGTCACTGCACGATGTGCTTCTGTGTCTTCTCTTGCTGCGCTCCGCGCGCGCACACCTGTGCTGCCGCATGTTGCTGCCGCCTTCTCTCCGTTTTTGTAACGTAGCCCGTTGTCTGTGTGTGGTACGGCTCTCCCGCGTCCCTGTCTCGACCCTGAGGCTCTTACCCAGAACTGCTGCCCCCGACGGTCCTGTCATGTCACTGGTGGGTGTGGGCGCTAATTTCGCTGGATACATTCCAGGGGGTGGGATTACTGATAACGTAAAAGGTCCGTCCCCAGACTTCGTTTCTAGCTCTGGGAAGCCAGTCCGGACCCGGATGGGCAGGAGAAGGCGGCCTCCTGCCTGCGGGCCGCAGCCCTGCGTGTCAGTAGGGACAGAGAGCAGGATTTCATAAGCTGCGCCCCAAAAGTTGAGATTGCCTGGTAATGGGAGGAAGTTGGAGCCTGTCTTATCCCATATACAAAAGTTCATTCCCAATTGATTAAATCTAAAATGGGATGAGGACGATTTCACAAGCTGCTTGTCGGAGAGGAGCACGTAAGCAAGACTTCAGAAGCAGCACGTGCCCAGGAAAAGCCTGACGCGCACTAGCTGATGGGAAAGCCAAGAACTTCCGTCCATCAAACATGATCATGGCAGAAACATGAAGACGTGCCACAGACTGGGACATTTATGACACGTGTGACGCGTGTACAGTCTTGGTGTCCAGAACACACAACAACAAGACTGTGTTGCACAGGCTACAGGCGGGCCCTTCGCAATCCGGCAGTTACCCTTTAGGAAGAGTGCCCAACAGTCACCAGAAAACTTTCCGGAAAAGGTAGTGGCCGGGTTTGTTATAATATATAGAAGATTGAAATATCCAACTTTACCATGGAAAGGAATAAATACAGAACAAATAGAAAGTCATGAATTAGAGCTGATAACACAACAATAATGGATGAATCTTAGAAACATAATACTAAGTTAAAAAAAAAAAGTTCCTGAAAATGATATACTAGCTGGTACTACTTTTATAAAGCAAACACGCACACGCACACACACACCCACACTAAACTAATTAATTTTATTTTTAAAAATAATTCCGTTTTTTTCATGTTTATCTTTGAGAGAGACAAACCACAAGCAGGGGAGGGACAGAGAGAAAAGTTGACACAGGATCCCAAGCAGGCTCCAGGCCCGGAGCCGTCAGCACAGAGCCCGACACAGGGCTCGAATTTGGGAATGACAAGATCGTGACCTGAGCTGAAGTCAGAGGCTTAACTGAGCCCCCTAGGTGCCCCCAAATTATTGTATTGATGTAGATAAATATATCATGAAACCATATGCTTTTTTAATGTTTATTCATTTTGGAGAGAGAGAAACAGTGGGAGCAGGGGAGGGGCAGAGAGAGAGAGAGGGAGACATAGAATCCGAAGCAGCTCCAGGCTCCGAGCTGTCAGCACAGAGCCTGATGCGGGGCTCGAACCGACGAACCGCGAGATCATGACCTGAGCTGAAGCTGCATGCTTACCCCACTGGGGCACCCAGGCGCCCTGTCATGAGACCTTATTTTAATGTGCATTACCTCCTCCTCTTTTCTTTCTTGAGAAATTCAGTCTTGGGGCGCCTGGGTGGCCCAGCCGGTTGGGTGTCCGACTTCGGCTCAGGTCATGATCTCACAGTTTGTGAGTTCAAGCCCCATGTCAGGCTCTGTGCTGACTGCACCAGGGTCTGCTTGGGATTCTCTCTCCCTGTCTCCTGTGCTCCTCCCCCGTATGCGCGCACTCTCTCTCTCTCTCTCACTCGCTCTCTCAGAAATAAATATTTTAAAATGTTTTTGATGGACTTAGAATTCTATTTGGACAGAGTTTTTCCTTCTCCTCCTCCAGCACTTATAGATGTTCTTGCCTTCAGCCTGCATTGTTTCAGACGTGAAATGCTCATTCCTGTTTTTGTACTCCAGTGTAGACCGTGTGTTTTTCCTCTGGCTTTTTCAGTTTATCCAGTAGTGTTTAGCAACGTGCTGGGACGCACCTTGTCTTTGAGTCTATGTTGTCAGTGGATTCTTTCACTTCTTGGAACTTTGAGCTTATACTTCCTATCAAATTTGGAAAATATTTGGCCATTAATCTTTGGGGTTTTTCATTACAAATTTCTTTACTTTGTAAATGTCACATAATTGTATATCTGGCGTTTGTTTTTTTCCAAATGTTCACTTTTTTTCGTAGGCAGTTAAGTTACTTGTGGTTCCGTTTAGATTCTTCTGAAGACTGTTTGCAAGCTTTATTAGCGCTGGTCCTGAGTCTGGGCTATCGGAGCCCTGCGAACCTGGGGCCCACGCCCCCCGGGCTGGCCAGGGCCTCCGCCCTGCTCAGGGGGGGCTTCATGGTCCCGCTCTCGGACTGCTCAGGTCCCAGCACTCCGGTCGTCCTGTGTCCGGCTTCGGGAGCCTCGCCCTGCACGTGTGGCGCCCAGACTCGAGTCCAGAATTGGTCTCCCCCGTGGCTGCGCCCACGCCGGCGCTCTGCCTCGCCAGCCCCGTGCCCTCAGCGGCTGGCTTTTCGCTTCCTCTCGTCGGCTGTTCTCTGCTATGGCTCCGCCCCTCCCTCGCCATCCTCCCTGTGAACCCGGTTCTTTTATTTTTTTCTTTCTTTTCGGTGTTCCCGGTGACCACAGCCCTGCAGTGTTGTCCAGTATCTGACTGTTGCTTTCTAAACTTTCTCCAGGTTTGATGTTTGTTTATTTTTGAGAGAGAAGCAGAGCCAGAGCGCAAGAAGGGAGGGGCAGAGAAAGAGGGAGAGAGAATCGGAAGCAGGCTTCAGGCTCTGAGCTGTCAGCACAGAGCCGGACTCGGGGCTCGAACTCACAAGCCAGGAGATTGTGACCTGAGCTGGAAGTCAGACGCTTAGCCAGCTGAGCCCCCCGGGTGTCCTGGACTTTCTCCAAGTTGAGAGTAGTTTGCTGTATTTCCATCCGTTTCAGTCGGGAGGACCGCTTGGTGTCCCTTACTCCATCACAGTCAGATGAGGAAGTGCAGTGTCTCGTGTTTTACTTGCTGTGATGTGTTTTAAATAGACATTAATAAAAATTACCTTTAAACTCTCTTTCTAGCTTTACTGAAACAACAGTTGAGCTTCCTGGCCCTCCTGAAACCCCAGCCAAGCCTCCCGAACCTGAAAGCACCTTGCAGCCCGTGCTCTCTCTCGTCCCGAGGGAGAAGAAGGCCCCCCGCCCCCCAAAGAAGAAGTATCAGAAAGCAGGGCTGTATTCTGACGTTTACAAAACCGCAGAGTAAGTAGCCGCACCTGTCAGCCGGCGCGTCCTAAAGACAGCTGTTCTTCCGCGCTTGAAACCACCCTCTGACTATCAGAAACCGTGTCGGAAGGCAGGGCCCACAGGCACCACCCTCGGCCCGGCCCCTGCAGCACCGCTGCGCTCCCGGCGCTGCGCTGCGCTCCCGGTGCTGGGCTGCGCTCCCGGTGCTGCGCTGCAGTCCGGGCTCACCGGCTCCCTGGCCTTTCGGGTTTTGTTCGTTTCCGTTTTTTATTTAAATTCCAGTTACTTAATGTTTAGTGTAATGCTGGTGTCAGCGTCCTCCCCAGTCTCTGTCTTCTCTCTGTCGTTCTAGAGGTATCTATTTTCTTTTTTAAAAATAAGAAAAAGCAGTTTTGTGTGGGCATCTAAAATGATCTTGATGATTTTCTACATTCATTCCTCCTTGATTGAATGTTTCCTGTCTTCTCAAACACTGCTGGATGAGTGCGGTGTGCTCGCTGTAAGGACGTCCTGCTCCGCCTGGGCGGGGGGGGGGGGGGGGGGGGGCCTCCGGAAGCGCTTTCGCTAAGGATGTGGGGGGGACGTCCGGGGAGCTCCGTTGGCGACCGGCTGGCTTCGGCTCAGGTCATGATCTCGCAGTTCGTGGGTTCAAGTCCCACATCGGGCTCTGTGTCGACAGCCTGGATCCTGCAGCCTGCTTTGAATTCTATGTCTCCCCCTCCCTTTGCCCCTCCCCCACTCCTACTTTGTCACACTCTCTCTCTCAAAATTAAATAAACATTTTTAAAACCTGTTTTAAAAGAACTGGCCAGCCCGAGGGCACCTGGCCAGTCCAGGCGGTAGAGCATGGTCTTGGTCTTGGAGTTGTGGGTTTGAGCCCCGTGTTGGGTGTAGAAATTACTGAAAAATAAAATCTTTTAAAAAGAAAAACAAAAGAATGTGTAGAGCCTGAAGGAGATATCAACTGACTGTGTCACTGAGTATAAACATGATACATTGTTTTAAGTTTATTTATTTTGAGAGAGAGAGGAAGAAAACGAATGATGTCCAGTGGGAGGGGGGCAGGGAGAGAGAGTCCAAGCAGGCTCCGCCATCAGCACGGAGCCGGACACACGGCTCAGACCTGTGAACCGTGAGATCGGGACCCGCACGCCCCCAGTCCGCTACCCACCGCCTGAGCCCCCAGGGGCCCCAACGGGATATTTCTAAGAAAGGAAAAGTGCACGTGTGTGGTGTGTGTTTTTGGATAACTCTAGTGACAGACAGTGTCACAGGGCTGCAACATCAGAGCCTCAGACTCCACCGGAAGGTCGTGAGGGTCTGAAGGAAGGGTTAGATTTCAGAAACGCACCTGACGTGGGGTAGCACGCCCGCACGTGAGCCACGGCCCCTAAGTGTGCTCTGAACAGTGTTCTGTTGGCCACGAGGTGGGTGCCGCGGAAACTCTGCCCTGTGCTTGCTTCTTGGATCATGAAAAGGTTTCATTCATTAAGCGTAGGCGTTGCAGATGCTGATAATAGGAAATTCACACACCCAAGAATTTAAGAAGATACATATTTCTTTTCCTTTAACTTATAAAATGTTACAAGGGGCACCTGTGTGGCTCAGTCGGTTGAGCGTCTGACTTCAGTTCGGGTCACAATCTCACAGCTGGTGAGTTCCAGCCCCGCGCCGGGCTCTGTGCTGACAGCTCAGGGCCTGGAACCTGCTTTGGGTTCTGTGTCTCCCTTCTCTCTGCCCCTCCCCTGCTCATGCTCTGGCTCTCAAAAGTGAATAAATTTAAAAATGTTTTTAATGTTACGAAGTGCAAATTTGATGGCTCATATGGTGTCTTCACAGTTTCCTCAGGGATCGAGAGCCCTTTGATTCTGTCCTTCCTGTTCCCTGATGACTTCCTGTTCCAGCAGCGCCGCTGGGGCTGAGCCGCGAGCTCTCCCTGTAGAAGCAGGAGAGACAGGGGGAGGAAAGCACGTCTGCCTTCTTGGTAGGGAAAGCGTGCAGTGCACACCCCCCCCCCTCCGCCGCCCACGCTGATCGGCTGAAGTCCTGATCCCCAGTGTTCTGATATTCGGAGGCAGGAACTTTGGGGAGTAATTAGGTCATGAGGGCATTGCCCTTTGAGAACAGGGTCAGCAGCCTTACAAGAAGAGACAGCTGGCCTCCCTCCACCCCTGGGGAGTGGCAGGAAGGTGGCACTGCGTGCCGGGGAGAGGGTGCTCGATCTTGGGCGCCCCGGCCTCCAGAAGAGTGAGAGAGAAAAACGTGTCCTTCACACACACACACACACACCCCCACGGTGATGTGTTGTGCGGCTCCGGCTGACGGAGAAGAGGGAGTTCAGAACCTCCTTTACAGCCCTGGCCAGAGCGTGGTCACGTGACCACACTTCAGGCTGGGAAATAACGGTTAATATTCCAGTTGACGGTGCCTGAAAAAAAATTAGCATTCAGTCACGACGAGTGAGAAAATGGAAATGTATTTTGGAAAGAGTTATTTTTTTTCCAGTTATAATTTTTAAGCACTGTTTTTGCTGAATAGAGAAATAGGTTTATCAAGTTTTCTGCTAAAAAAAAAATTGAAATTCGACTTTTTCTTCCGTTTCTACTAATGTGGTTTTTCCAGATTAAATCCCTAAAAATGGGATATTAATAATAAAGTCAGACTGAATCAAAAGATCCATTTTTTCAACCACATCAGTGTTTTAAAATGTCTCTGGGCCAACAGACGTCTCCCACTCTGAAACTGGACTCAAATACCATCATCTTTGTGTTAGACCTGGCTACTCACCCCTTAGAGGCGTAGGGGGCGCCTGAGTGCTCAGTCAGCTAAGCCTCTGATCTAGATACCGGTTCAGGTCATGATCTCGTAGCCTGTGAGTTCGAGCCCTGCACCAGGCTCTCTGCTGACAGTGCAGAGCCTGCTTGGGGTTCTCTCTCTCTCTATCTTAAAATAAATGAATGAATAAATAAAACTCTTAAAACTAAGTCGGAAGAAAATGGTTTATTCTGGAATACTGCATTTTAAGTTTGCTTATTTTGAGAGCGAGCTCACAAGCAGGGGAGGGAGAGAGAGGGAGAGAACCCCACGCAGGTCCCGCACCGTCAGTGCAGAGCCGGATGGACGCAGGGCTCGAGCTCCTGAAACATGAGACCATGATCTGAGCCAAAAGCAAGAGCTGGACACGTAGCCGACCCAGCCACCCAGGCAGCCTCTTCGGAACATTTTAAAGTAATTGATCAGATTGATAATGGATGCATTTTTCCAAACTGTGAGGCCCGGATATTTTTATGGGTTGGCTGGTTCTTGTTGGTGGCAATTTAGTGGGTTTTTTTCTTTGTTTTGTTTTTTAGTTATGGAAGAATTATTTAGAGCAGCTTTCGCTTCACAAGAGAATTGGTATTAAGATGAGGCGGTACCCAGAGCGCGGCTGAACGGCCGGTGGCACCCTGGGCACACCCCTCGGCCTCTCGGGGGCCCTAGAAATGGAGCCCATGTGGCAGATGCATTGCTGAACCGTATGGTTTGTGTATTAGTAAAAAGGCCAAGTCACCACTTGTAGGTGAAGCAAGTGGAAAATTCCATTTATTTGATTTTTATTTTTGTCTCTAAGTGAAAGTAACCAAGTGGAGGTTTTGTGTTTTTAAATCACTTCATCTTTACTGAGCTGTAATGGACACCCCACATACCCTGATTTCAGGTGCGCCGAACAGTGACTTAACACTTGTGCGTGTTATGACGTGGTCACAGAGAGGCCAGTCAGCATCTGTTAGCGGACGCAGTGACAAAATGGCTTTTCCGGCCATGAGAACTTTTGTTTTAAGGTTGTGTTTGTGACTAATCTCTACACCCGACATGGGGCTCAATCTCACGACCCCAAGAGGAGAGCTGCCCGCCGCGGACTTCTCCGACCTGTCCCCGCACACGGGCCGCGTTGTTGGCGGCTGCGGGGCTGGCTGTGGCGCCGGGCCCGAGGCTTGTCCCTCCCCGGCCCTTCCCGCGGAGGCCCCGCCTCTCCTGCGCCGGGGTGAGCTCTCCGTCGGGGAGCTCGCGTTTGTGAGTTTGGGGTTTTTGTTCCTGTTCTCTTTGTAGATTCCACATATAAGCGAGATCATACGGCATTTCTCTTTGTGTTTGACCTCCTTCCCCTTGGCATGATGCCCTCAAAGTCCATCCATGTTGTTGCCGATTTCAAGACTGTGTTCATTCTTATGGCTGAATAATGTGCCATCACCTACGGCCCCTGCGTCTTCCTCATCCGGCCGGCGGCCGACCTGCACGTGGCTTTCCTGTCTCGTGAATCACGCTGCCGGGAGTGCGGGGGGAGGGGGTGGGCAGGCAGCTCGTCCAGGCGATGTTTTCCTTCTCCTTGGAGAGATACCCGGGAGTGGGAGTGCCGGGTCGTAGGGTGCGTCTCTCTGATTCTTAGAGGCCCCTTCGTGCCGCCTCACAGCGGCTGCGCTGGCCTCCCTCCCCGCCAGCGGTGCCCGTGGCTTCCTTTCCTCCTGCTCCTTCCCAGCACTTAGTGTTTCTTGTCTGTTTGGTGACGACCCTTCTGACAGGTGGGAGGTGATCTCTCCTTGTGGTTTTCTTTGTGCATCTCCCTGATGGTTAGTGATGTCCACCACCTTGTGTCTGTCAGCCTTCTCCGTGCACGTCTCTGGGGAAATGTCCATGCGGGTCAGATCCTCTGCCCATTTTTTAATCAGATTGTTTTTTTACTGTGGAGTTGTAGGAGCTCTTTATATTTTTTGGATATTAACCTATTACCAGATACATGATTTACCCATATTTTCTCCCACTCTGTAGGTTACTTTTTCATTTTGTTGATGGTTTCTCTTGTTGCACAAAAAACCTTTAGTTTGGTGTAGTCCCTCCCTCCTGTCCATTTTTGTTTTTGTCTTTGCTTTTGGTATCAAATCCAAATATTCATTGTCAGGACTGATGTCCCAGGTAAAGTGTTAAAAACAAAATTAGCCTCATGTTTTAAGCTTTTTTTTTTAAGTTGATTTATTTTGAGAGAGTGAAGAGAACATGCCCATGCAAGCAGGGGAGAGGCGGGGAGGGGGGGTGGGAGGAGAACCCCGCGCAGGTCCGTGCTGTCAGCGCAGAGCCCCGCTCCCGGCTGCGGCCCACGAACCCTTGACCCGACGGCAGCCCCAGGCTCCCTGTGTTTTACTATGTTCAGTTAATCAGTTAACACTGCACTTAAATATACATGACATTGAACACATGACCTTGTGCAGCCGTCCCCGCTGCCCGCCTCCTGGCGGTGCTCATTTTCCCCAGCCGAGTGTGGGTTCCAGCCGAGTGTGGGTTCCGGCCAAGTGGACAGACACGTGTAACGGGACTGGCCTGCGGCGGACACGCAGGAAGCCCGGGTGTGCCTTCTGCCTCTCACTCGCCCCAGGGGCTGTTTCCTGTCCTCTTGCTTTTTCTCAGCAGTTTCATTGAGATATAGAGGCGCCTGGGGGGCTCAGTCAGTTGAGCGTCTGACTTCGGCTCAGGTCATGCTCTCAGGGTCGTGGGTTCAAGCCCCGCATCAGGCTCTGTGCTGACAGCTCGGATCCTGGAGCTGCTTCGGATTCTGTGTCTCCTTCTCTCCCTGCCGCTCCTCTGCTCACTCTGTCTCTCCCTCAAAAATAAATAAACATTAAAAAAAATTTTTTTTAATTCATTGAGATGTAACTCCTACACCATACAGTTAGCCTGTTTTGGGTGTACAAGTGAACAGCTTTGGGAATGTTACACTAACCATACCATGCAAGTATAAGTACTTACATAACATTATTTATAAGAATTTTATTTTAATTTGTATGACATATTTTATTGTTAGAATTAAATTAACTTTTACTGTGGTAAAATATGCAGAGCAGAACCTGCCGTTTTCCCCGTGGGGGAGCGTGCAGCGCAGCGCAGGGCTGTGCCGACCTCGCGAGATCTCCCGCCGGCTCCTGGCTCCCCGCACAGCGTCCGTGAGCGTCGCGCTGAGTCCCGCCCCCCGGCCCCGCCCCCAGCGCCCCCAGCGCTCTCAGTTCCCGGGCCCGCCCCCCTCCCCGCCCCCCCTCGGTGCGGTCATTCAGCGTTTGTGCTGCTCTGGTCTGGGTCTTTTACCTTCGCCTGACGTCTTCCCCGCTCGCCCGTGGTTTCCCGGGTGGCAGGACGCCGCTCCTCCTCGTGGCTGGGATACTCCGCGGGTGGGGGGGGCGGGTTGCCGCGTCGTGTTGGCTTACTCATCCGGCGATGGGCGCTTGGGTGGTTTCTGCCTTCTGGCTGCTGTGAAGGATGCCCTGTGGCCCTGGCCTCGGCCTCTGTGTCCAGCCCCCTGCTTCCGACCCTCGGGGACGCAGCATCCGGGAGAGGAGAGTCGCTAGGCCCTGTGGGAATTCTAGGTTTAGCTTTTTAATGAACCACCAGACGTTTCCGTTGTGGCTGTTCCACTGACTACTCATCATGAAGTTATTGATTTCAGACCTTTTTTTTTTGAATGTATGTGTTTTTACCTATAAATTTCCTTCTAAGGGCTGCTTGTACTGTATCGGTTAAGGTTGGGAGGCGTTTGTGTTTACATTCGCATCCATTTGAAGATATTTCCCAGTTCCCCATGTGGTTTCTTATTTGAGCTATTGGTTTTTAAGACTATGTTGTATGATTTCCACACATTTATGGATTTTTCCAGTTTTCCTGGTCAGAAATAATATTCGGTATGATTCAGTCTTTTTAAATCTGTTAAGACATATCTTGGAGCCTAACATCTGACCCCTCCTGGAGAGTCCTCTGTGCGCACTTGAGAAAACTCTGTCATCTTCTTTTGTTGGGTGGAGTGTTCTTTATGTTTCTGCTACATCCCTTTGGTCTAGAATGTTCACACCCCCCCCCCCCGGGCCTGTGCGGTTGTTCTGACCATTACTGAAGTAGGCTGGCTTCTCCACCTGCTCCTCCACAGCCGTCTGTCCCTCCCTTCGTTTGTTCGAATGTTTCCGTCACGTGCTCTGGGTCCCTGGATGTTGGCCGAGTGTGTGTTTCTGACGACAATGGCTCCGAGGTGCGTGGACTCTTAGCAGGATTCCACGTCCCTCTGTGTCTCCCTCGTAACGACGTCTCTTTTGTCTCTTTCTCTTGGGCAAGAGTTGACATGGAATATCTTTTCTCCATCCTTTTACTTTCAACCTATTTGTGTCCTTCTGTCTAAAGGGAGTCTCTTGGGGGCACCTGGGGGGCTCAGTCGGTGGAGTGTCCATCTTCAGCTCAGGTCGTGATCTCGCAGTTTGTGAGTTCAAGCCCCGTGTCAGGCTCTGTGCTGACAGCTCGGAGCCTGGAGCCTGCTTCAGATTCTGTGTCTCCCTCTGTCTCAAAAAATAAATTTAAAAACCCTCCCCTGCTCTTGCTCTCTCTCTCTTAAAAAATAAATAAAACATAAATAAATAAATAAATAAATAGGGTCTCCTGTAGACAGTACAGAGTGGAGTCATGTTTTGTCTCCATTTTGTTTCTCTGCCTTTTGTTTGGAGAGTTTCATCCACTTCCTTTAAAACAAGTACCAATGACAAGGAAGGGCTTACACTTGCCGTGCTGCTATTTTTCCCTGTCTTATGGCTTTCTGCCCCTCACAGCCACCATCACTGTCGTCTTTTGTGCTTCGTTGGTCTCTTTGTAGTGACACGTTTTGATTCCCTTCATCCCCTTGTGGGTGATTTCTATAGCTATTTTCTCTGGTTACCATGGAGATTACATATAATTTCCTAAAGATGTAACTATGTAATTTGAATTGATACCAAGTTAATTTGGTAAAAGCTATACTTTTTCTTTTCGTTTCATTTCCTTTTTTTTTCTTTTTTTCTGGTAGATAAGCTCTGCTCCCCCACTGGGGCTTGAACTCGTGACCCTGAGATCAGGAGTTGGATGCCCCACCACCCGTGCCAGCGGGAGGCCCCAGACTGCATTCCTGGGAAGCTCTAGATGCCCCTTTTATGTTAGCGGGGTTACAGGTCACATCTTTACTGGGGCGCCTGGGGGTCCCGGTCGGTTAGGCGTCCGACTTCAGCTCAGGTCATGATCTCACAGTTTGTGGGGTCGAGCCCCGCATCGGGCTCTGTGCTGACCGCTCAGAGCCTGGAGCTGCTTCAGATTCTGTGTCTCCCTCTCTCTCTGCTCTTCCCCCCACTCACATTTGTTCTCTCTCTCTCAAAAAGTAAATAAACATTTACAATAATTACATCTTTATTCACTGTGTGCCCCCAGCCAGACATTTGTCAGTACTTTTTATGCACTTGTCTTCTAAATCCAGTTACCTCTTCTCTTTTCTCTATTCTTTCATCATGATTAAGGCTTAACAGACCTTTGCCTCCTTCCTAGAAGTAAAGAAAAAAATCATTTTTATAATGTTTATTTATTTTGAGAGAGCGCGCACCCCCGAGAGGGGCGAGGGGGTCCCGAGCCCGCTCTGCAGTGTCAGCGCAGAGCCCGGCGTGGGGCGCAGCCCCGTGAACCGTGAGATCGTGACCTGAGCCGAAACCACGGTTCACACGCTTCACCGGCCGAGTCCCCCAGGTGGCTCGAAAAAATCATTTTTTCTTAATAATACACGGTGCTTGTTCTCAACAGCCACCTCCAGAAGTCCCTTGTTTTTGTAAGAGAAGTAAGTAAGACTGCGCTCACAGGGATGATTAAAGACCCCTCCGCCTGCGACCTGGCTTCTCACGCGGAGTAGAGCCGTCAGGCCATCACTGCCTCTACAGCGGGAATGATGAATCCTGATTCGTTAAAGCCCACTTTTCCACTGAGGAACAGTGACGGGTTAGGAGCGAGTCCGTGATTCCATTGAGATACTGTTTCGTTTTTTACAGATGCGCCACTCCAGGCGGGCCTGTGGGCGTTGCAGCTGTGTCTCTCTCTCGCCCCCCCTAGTGGTCGTAAAGGGACCTCGTTAACACTTGTTTTTGACTTAACTCTTCCTTAAAATAGGCCTATTATCTATTATTTAATAGATACCAAGATCTATGGTACTTTAAGAATTATATTCTGTACATGCAGTGGAATATTATTTGGCCTTAAAAAGGACTGGGGGGCTCAATCGGTTAACTGCTCAGGTCATGATCTCGCGGTTCATGGGTTCGAGCCCCGCATCGGGCTCTGTACTGACAGCTCAGAGCCTGGAGCTGCTTCCGATTCTGTGTCTCCCTCTCTGACCCTCACCTGCTCACACTGTCTGTCTGTCTGTCTGTCTCTCTCACTCTCTCTCAAAAATAAAAATAAAACAGTAAAGGGCGCCTGGGTGGCTCAGTCGGTTAAGCCTCCAACTTCGCCTCAGGTCATGATCTCACATTCGTGGGTCTGAGCCCCGCATCAGGCTCTGCTGACAGCTAGCTCAGAGCCTGGAGCCTGCTTCTGATTCCGTGTCTCCCTGTCTCTCTGACCTTCCCTGCTCATGCTCTGTCTCTCTCTGTCTCAAAAATAAATAAAACATTAAAAAAATTTTAAAAATAAAATAAAATAAAACATTAAAAAACATTTATAAAAGAAGAAGAGTGTAGTCCATAAATCTTAGAAAGCCAGTTTCATGAAAACTTGTTCCATGCTATGAAGGTGGCCTGACTTCGTTCCTGACAGTTCAGCACAGTTCTAGGACGGCAGCTGGGACAAGTCATTTCTCCCCAAGAAGATTTAGTTACCAGAAAATAAAGAAGACTGAATTTTTTAAAGTGTTAGGATCCGTGGATAAGAATATTAGCACTTTCCCAGCTTGAACACATCTTAGAAATGGCCTGCTCCACCTCCCTAAGACCTAGGGAAGTAAGTCGTGTGTGCGGTGACTCTACCGCCCATTTTGAAAATATTGTCATGTGGCAAATGATCACCCATATACCCTGGGTCAAACTTACCAACATTTTGCCACGTTTGTGTTATCTTTCTCTGCGTGCAAACACACATACCCCACACTTTCCGGGGGCACGGGGTCCGGTGGGCACGTGAGAGTGAGTTGCAGGCACTCGCCCTCAGACGGTTCCGTAATCAGCACCTAAGGACCAGGGCAGCCTCCCGTCTAACCGCCAGGCCGTGATGGCGGCTCCGAAAGCAAGCAGTGTCTCAGTAAAATCGTGATATACGGCCCGTATTTATATTTTCCCTTTTGTCCTAAAATTGTCTTTTTATCAGTTTACTTTGTTTTCTGTTGCTCTAGGATCCAAACAAATACCTTGTGTTACATGTGGTTGTTATCTTTGTCTAATATTTTAATGTAGAATATTCCCCGTCTCCTGTACTTTACAAGATCGATACTGTTTTCAGAACTCGGGCTTGTTGTCTTGCTGCATTCTGTGTTTTTCTGATTCTTCATGGTCAGGCTTAGGGTAGTAATCTTGGTAGGACTCGGGGAGGCGTGGGACTTGACACTCAGTACTTTCCACGCTGCGGCCCGTTTGACGGGCCGGTGACGCCGGGTGACCCCGTGGTTGGGGGATGTCCGCCAGATCGCTGCGGTGGAAAGGTCATTGTTCTCTTACACTCAGCAGACAAATCGGGGTGGCATCTGAGGCCGGGGCTCATTTTCTAGCAGTCTTTTTTTATCTGATATTTTAGGACCCTTGCCTAAATTGGTGATAAATTATTAGTTGTGAACCGGTAATTTATTAAGTGATACTTGTCTATGAAGACGGGCTTTCAGTTTTATTCCCCGTTCGCTCTCTAATTCTCTTTTCTTCTGAATGTGTCGATGGATGCGTGGAGGACAGCTCCTGGCGTCCGTCCGCCCCCCTCCCCCCATGCTGACGCCCCGAGGCCGCGCCCGGGCCCTGGCATCACCCCCGGCCCTTGTTGACCACGTTTCCCGCGCATTAGATCTGGAATCAACTCTTTCTCCCAGAAACTTTTAGTTTTTTTTAATGGGGATTATTGTTTAGAAATTTAAATCTGGGTACTCGATTTGCTGTTTGCTACACGCGTACCATTGTTCCTGAGACATCATCCCTTCTAGGCCTGTCGGAACAGGAAATGAGCAAGTCTACGTGCACATTCTGTGCCCGGCGATTTTCTGTTGCTGTGTCACAAATCACCGAGTCTTAGCGGTTTCAAGTATCACCCGCTGGGGGCGCCTGGGTGGCTCCGTCGGCTGAGCATCCGGCTCTTGATTTCAGCTGAGGTCATGAGCCCACCGATCGTGGGCTCTGTGCTGACGGCGTGGAGTCTGCTTGGGATTCGCTCTCTGCCCACCCCCACCCCCAACATAAACAAACAAACGTTAAAACGTTTTTTAGAAAGTAAAGAAAATATCACCCACTTCCTAACTCCCAGATCTCGCTGGAACTTCCGGAGCGCAGGCTGGTCCGGGACCTCCGCGGAGCCCCTCACGCCCCCGGCCGCTCCGGGCCCCTGGGCCTTTGCTGAGAGGCCACGTCGGAAGTACACGTTTCGGTGCCGGTTAGTGTATTCAGAGTCGTGCCTTCGCCACCACAGTCGCTCTTGGGACATTTTCATTCTCCCACAGAGAGACCCCACGTTCTTTGACCTCCCTGATTTCCTCATCCCCCCCCTCCCCCCCGTCCCTGTCTGCGCAGCCTGTCATCTCCGTGCCTCGGTGGACACGCGCCCCGGACATCTCCTGTATGGGGTCCTTGGTGACAGACTCCTATCAGCTAGCATATTGTTTCCAAGATCTTCTTGGGTCGCCAGATAATACTCCATTGCTGGATGTCCCACTGACCACATTCTGCTGACCCGTCGTTTGTTCCTTCGGTGGGTGGGCAGCTGGGATGCTCTTCTGCTCTCGTGACTAATGCTGCTGTGAACAGTTTTGTGCATTAACAGTAATACTGTCATATTGTCGTTTCACAATGGCCGAGTGTACCGATCGATCATACTTACCTAGCCAGCCTGCCAGGAAAGGGACGTTTCCATCGTTTCTAACATTTCCTACTCTAGCTAGCGCCCCGTGAGTAACCCTGTCGATATATTGTTTACTATTTTGGAGGTCTAACCTCAGGATGACTTTGCCGAAGTAGAGTGACTGAATTAGTCCGCGTATATGTAATTTTGTAAATATTGACCAATTATGCTTCTATTGCAGCTGTGTCTTTTTGCAGTATCTCTGGAAATAGCTGAGAGTGACCGTTTTTCCGCAGCCCTGAGTATGTCGTCAGACTTAGAAATTTTTACCAGTGTGATTAGTGTGAAATGTTATCTCCAGGGACATTTAATGTGCATTTTTCTCATAAGTGAAATTGTTGGGCATCTTTTCACATACATACAGGTCATTACTTATCTTTTTCTGTGAATTGTCTGTGGTTTATGTCCCATTTTTCCCTCAGCTTAATAGTCTTTTTGAGAGAGAGAGAGAGAGAGAGAGTGCAAGTGAGCTAGGGGCAGAGAGAGGGGATCCCAGGAGGGGCCAAGGGGGAGAGAGGGAAGGAGGGAAAGAGAGAGAAGTGGGGCCCAACTCACCCAGTGTGGGACTCGAACTGACCAACCGTAAGATCGTGACCTGGAATCTTCACGAACAACAACAAAAATCGACAGTTTTAGTATTGGTATCTAATTTCTAAATTTTGCATCCTTCCTCTAATTTGAGATGTAATTGACATGCAGCATTATCGGTTTCAGATATAAAACATAATGATTCAGTTTATACTCTGAAATGCTCACCAGTTAACGTCCGTCCCCACACATGGTCACAATTTTGTTTCTTGTGAAACGACATTTAAGATCCACTCCGTTAGCAACCTTCAAACTTGCAGTGCGTTGTTCTTATTTTTAAAGGGATATTTTTTTAAATTTTACTGGGAGAGAGAGTGTACAAGTGGGAGAGAAGGGCAGAGATAATTAGAGAGAGTCCCAAGCAGGCTCCTCACTGTCAGTGCAGAGCCCGATGTAGGACTTGAACTCACGAACCATGAGGTCGTGACCTGAGCTGAAGTCAGGAGTCAGACGCTTAGCCGACTGAGCCAGCCAGGCGCCCCTGCAGTTCTTACTAGCTGTGGTGACGTTCCGGAGTGCACACATAACTCGCACCCTCGTGTCCTGTATCTGAAACCAGTAATGTTACACATCAGTTATAGCTCAAATTAGAAAAGGGACGTAAAATTTAGGAATTGGATACTGATGCTAAATCTACTGGGTAAAAGTTGATAACGAACAGGATACTAACATACTTTTAAAGCATCTCTCCAGACATCACTTATTACAGTGAAATAACTGCCGGCTGTCACAGTGCCCCATCCCGGCTCCTACGGCCAAGGGCACAGTGACACCCTGAGCTCCCCGACGCAGAGTTGAAAACATCACACTTCTGTGGTGCTCTGCCAAGCCACACCCAGACCTAACCTGCCCCCGGGGAGACAGCAGAAAAACTCAGAATAAGGACCTCCTCTAAAATGTCAATGTGGTGAAAGATGAAGAAAAGCCGAGGCACTGTCCCAAACTTCAGGAGAATAAATAGACATGGCAACTGTTTTCATTTTCTTTTTTCTTTTTGATCTTTTTATTTATTTATTTTTGTTTTATATTAGAGAAAGCACAGCAGGGAAGAGGGACAGAGAGTGAAAGAGAGAGATTCCCAGCCAAGCTCCATGCTCAGCACAGAGCCCCGTGTGGGGCTCGATCCCATAACCTTGGGATCATGACCTGAGCCAAAATCAGGAGTTGGATGCTAAGGGCACCTGGGTGGCTCAGTTAAGCGTCCAGCTCTTGATTTCTGCTCAGCTCATGATCTCATGGTTTTTGAAAAATAAAGAGTGAGATGCTCAGCTGACTGAGCCACCAGGTGCCCCAGGTTCTCGTGTTCTTTAGGTGAATCCCCGGAGGTGGAGGAAAAAAATCTCGGGAAATGATAAAGTTTTGACAGTTACTTCAGCCCCGTTTAGGAACTTAGTAATAAGTAGGCTTTTCTCCAGAAGCAGACATTCACAATGGCTGCAGCGTAACTCATAGTAATAAACTAGGACTTCCCGTTAGTTCACCTGGGGAACTTGAACTTCTTTTTGGTGTGCAGGTTCTCTTCACGTTCTTTGTTTGTCAGACAGGACAGACTTTAGAATTCTGGTGTGTTCGTTGGGGTCTGGAGTCCGGCCACCCCTGCCCTCCCCGCCCTGAGGCGTGGGCCCTCCGTGTGACCCAGCCGATGTCCAGGGTTAAAGACAGGACAGCGTAGTAGTTTTATTATTTTGGGTTTGGGGCCAACATTAGAGGTGATAAGATTTGAATATAAGGTAATAAATGCCTGAACTCAAGAAATGGTCATAGACAACATCTAAGAGGAACATAAGATCCATTAACAATCATCATTAGGAATACTCGCTTTTTCTTAAAAGATTTCTATACTTTTTCTCCCATTTGATGGTGGATTTGCCTGTTTGACTTTGATATCTCATTTGTTTCCTAATGATAAATTATTAAAACTAATGAATTACCAAAGAGAGAGAAAGCTGGGCTAAAACACCGAATGGGTTGCATTTATAAAAGTAGAACATTGTGAAAGGCAAATTACTTTCTTCTGATAAGAAAGCAAAAAGAGTTTTTCATTCACGCACATACACAGAGAAGTAGCTGTCTCGTTTTACAGCTTCAGCCCGGGCGTCAAAAGTCAACACCTGTCACAGAAACTTCGTGTTCAGCAGCTGTGTGTCTCAAGGGGTTACTTTGATTCCCACACATTTTTCTCCTGAGTGATCTGAACTAAGAGTGTCACACCAACGAACACCGTGGAAAACGCTGGGAGTGTTCAGAATCTCCGAGACGGACCGACCAAGACGGCCGGCTGCTGTCTCCGCCGCCCGCTCTGCACAGCTCACGTGCAGCAGGGCGCTGGAAAGTGAGAGTCCTGTGCGGTGGTCACCGACAGCGAAATCCATGGTCGTGCCTAAAATCAGGACCAAAATCAGACTCGGCCGGGATCTAGGACGTAGATTTCTCACGTGATGGTCATGTTCTTAATGGTGCTCAGATCCGAGGCATCCCCAAAGCAGAATCAGGGACGGGGGGTTTTTGGCAGAAAACCGGTCCACACTTGATGGGGGCGCATCCTCGGGGGCAGGTGTGCACCCTGCGGACGGACGGGTGGCCCCGGACGGTTCTGAGGCTCCGTGGGCTCGCTGTCTTCGGGGGCCCGTCCTGCCTCCGTTCCTGCTGTGATCACGTGGGGTCCGTTCTGGCCTCTGGTCCACGTGCTTGGGGGAACCTGGCCTCTGACGAAGCCTAGACCACGTTTCTGCTCAGCCAGAGGGCCTGGTTCTGGACCCAGGCGTCCCCTCAACCTGCTGGGCTTCGGGTCATGAAGGACACATATAGTCTTCAGTGGAAGTAAAAAGTCCATATCTCTGTTCATAATTGCTCCTTTGAGTAAGTGTTTTGAAAGGAGAAAAGTGTTTTTTTAGATGCACGCAGGACAACCTCGGGTCATTCCGTCTCTTCCCTGAAGCTGCCTCCCGGAGTCCTCAGCACCGCCGTAGGCCCGGGGCAGGGTCCGGGCCCGCCGCTGCCATCAGACCCCTCATGGCCGAGACCTAGCGAGAGTCACGTCTGAGCTTAATGTCACTTCCTGATTACTCGCTGTTCCTCATATTTTAATTATTAGCCTAGCATTCCTCATTTTCTGATGTTTTCCTATTTTCTTAGCTGTTCTTCCTTGTCTGTCTACCTGGGAAAAGGTGTAAACCGTCCTCTTCACCAGTGTCCTTCAGCATGTAGAGCAGGGCCTGGACGTAACGAGTGCTCATTGTTGAACAAACACGATACAGTAGAGGGAACGAACAGGTGTTCGGATTCTACAAGTAACTTGCTTTGGGGGGGCCTCAGTTTTCCCGTCTGCAAAATGTGCGCTAGGCTATCTATTTGTTACAGGATAGAGACTTGTTTTTTAAAAAGCAGTATGTTGTAATTCATAGAGAAAAGAAATACATCAGCCTTCCCTTGTTTACTGGAACTTAAGGCAAAATAAAATCAGAATAGAGACTAAAAGAAGTTCTCCCAAACTTTTTTTTACTTTTTCATCATCTCTTTTTTTTCCTTCTTTTTTTTTCCCCCTTCCTTCTATGTTTGTGAAATCTCTTAAGACTGATTTCATTCTGGGGCGCCTGGGTGGCTCAGTTGGCTAAGCGTCCGACTTCAGCTCAGGTCAAGATCTCATGGTTCGTGGGTTCGAGCCCCGCGTTGGGCTCTGTGCTGACAGCTCAGAGCCTGGAGCTGCTTCAGCTTCTGTGTCTCCCTCTCTCTGACCCTTCCCTGCTCACACTCGCGCATGCGCAGGCGCGCTCGCTCTCTCTCTCTCTCTCTTTCTCTCTCTCTTTTTCTCCCACCCTCTCCCTCTCCCTCTCAAAAATAAATAAAGGAATTAAAAAAAAATTTTAAAGACTGATTTCATACCAAACATGAGATAGAAGCACAGACCAGTAAGACGAGCGGAAGAGTTAAGTCTGTGGAGACACTGCAGAATCAAATAAAAAGAGGAGTCGCTCAGCCGGAGTCCGCGGGGACAGGCTGTGTCTGAAATCTCCCTAGCAGGTGCTAAAACTGCAGCAAGCCGTCTGAGCTGGTAGAGCGTCTGTTTCCAAATCTCTGAACTAGAGCTAACGTTACTTCTTCCCTGCTTCATAGGATTGACATAAATGATGGTACATGAAAGTTACTTTCTAAGCTGTAAATCGTTAGGGGCGCCCGGCTGGCTCAGCGGTGGGGGGCGTGTAGCTCTTGATCTCGGGGTTATGAGTTCAACCCCCATGTTGAGTGTAGAGCTTACTTAAAAAAATAGTAATGCATACATACATGCATACTATAAATCACTGACCAAATATAAGGTAATTATTATGATCAGATCTGAAATTTAGGTTCTTTCTGCAAAACTAGTGGAAAATGCTAACATGGCCCTTTTTATGTATAATTCCTAAAAGACAATTCCAAACATGCAGGTTCTTTTTTTTTTTCTTCATGTTTATTTTTGAGAGAGTAACAGGACGAGCAGGGGAGGGGCAGAGAGAGGGAGAGAGAGACTTGGAAGCAGGCTCCATGCTGTCAGCACCGCACAGGGCCTGACGCAGGGCTCAAACCCATGAACCCTGAGATCATGTTGAGCCAGTTGGACATTCAACCAACTGAGCCCCCCAGGCGCCCCCCAAACATGTAGATTGTAAAAGTACATGAAAGTACTTGGTGTCCCTCCCCCAAAAAGTATGCCTTTAACATTTAAGCCGCTATTAAGACAGACACTCTCGACAGAGTGGTTTGTGTTCCGTGGTTGACGACAGGAGACTGCACTGAGTCTGACTGTTTTTCATTCCTTTCTGACCGCAGCCCAAAGAGCCGACTGATCCAGTTGAAGAAGGAGAAGCTGGAATACACCCCCGGAGAGCACGAGTACGGGCTCTTCCCAGCGCCCATCCACGTCGGTGAGTGCTCCCCGTGCGCGCTGGGTGCGGCAGAGCAAGGGTGCTCCCTGAGTTCGGTGACGGCGGTATTGCTGCCTCCCCCGTGGGGTCGAGCGCTCTCCTTGCCGGTCAGGCTGTCCTCCCCCTGCGGTGCCCGGCAGACTCCCCGCGGTCTCGGGATCAAAATGACACAGATATTTCTTACTCACTCAAATTTTAGTAAAAAAACACACCACTGTCTGTGGCGTTTGACTCCCGGAGTGAGTCATCTAGGAAACACCAGCCGTGCGTCGCCTCCCTGCCAGGTGCTTCCGTGCTCAGAACGACATGATCTGTGGACGCGTGATCACCAGAGGAGAGCCTCTCCTCGTCCTTTATCTGTTTGAAAACTGAGCAGGATTTCTCTTTGCATTCATGGTGCGGGGGCGGGAAGGTCAAGGTTTTGTTTGGCGTTGGGGCTCGCCTGCCTGCTCGCGTCCTCCTGGTGAGCAGAAGCGACCGAGACGGCCTCCTGGGCTCCTCCCGGTCTGCCTCTGCCGCGTCCCGTCCGTCCCCCCACGTTATGTGGCCGCCGCCCTGTCCAGGCCCTGCCCCCACTCCCAGGTGCGTTCCACGCTCGTCCTGGGCTCACGCCCGTGCAGCAGCCGTGTGAGTGTGACGTGACATGAGGATGAGCCTAATGTCAGTGTCTACTTGAATGTCATTTCCTTTAAAATTGTCCTCGTGACGTCCCACCAGAGAGGCCCCTCCCTCTATCCTGGGTCCCGGCGCCCGTGGGTCCCGGCGCCCGTGGGCCTCGGCGCCTGGGATTGCGCCCAGTGTTACTCGTGTGTACCTGTCTCCCTCGTTAGACTGGAAGCTCCGGGTAGAGGAGTGTTTGTCTCTCGTTTTCTCCTTTGATTTCCGAGCACCTGGTACATAACAAGCTTAGCAAATAGCTGCACAAATGAAAGTAAAGGAGGAGGAGTTAGGCCAACCCGGACACAGACGGCGGGAGCAGCACCGGGCTCGTTGGCCCTGCGGGCTCTGCTCGCCCGTCACCCCCAGGGCGCGGCGCCAGCCGTGTGTCTAAAGCAGCGGGCGGACAGACTGTGCCGGGTCGTCCTGTGCTGCGTGGCCGGGGGACGGTGTGAGCGCGCGTCCGGTCGCAGGCTAGTGCTCTCGCCTGGATGAAGGTGAGATGAGGGCCACGTTCTCTGGGCTCAGGGCCAAGGCGCTTCTGAAAGAGCGTTTTGTTTATGCTGCTTATGTCCGAGCCGCGGAGACAGAGTCTCAGCAGATATAGCTCTTTCCTAGAATCTGGTCGTGATAAGTAGGCTTGGAAAGAAGAAATAATTTAAAAGTCCCATGGAAGGAAAACATGACTCAGGGCGCCTGGGTGCTCAGTCTGTTGAGAGTCCCACTTGTTGGCTCGGGTCGTGATCTCAGGGTCGTGGGATCGAGCCCAGCATCTGGCTCTGCGTGGAGTGTGGGACCTGCTTGGGATTCTCGAGAACATGACCATGTCAGTCTTACTGGCTTTGTCCTGGCTGGGACCTAACGTAAGTCCTAGAAGGAAGCTCTGGTGAGTCACGGGGAGGAAGGTGTGTGGGTCCCTCAAGGAGAATCGGAAGGATATCAGGCCGGGCCTCTCACATTTCTGCCACCAGCAGCGGTGACGAGTCCAGGACGGATGTCCTTTAGTTTAAGTAAAGCTGTCCTCTCCACGTCCCGCTTCGGTGTCTCACCGGGACTCGTTTGTGCCCAGTGGTCCGCAAAGTGAGTAAATAATGGAAGGACCTTTCCAAGTGTAGCGGGTCCTTTTCCCTGTGAAACAGGGTTTAAAATCAGGCTGCTGGATGACATTGCTTTCCCTGGGCAGTGCTATTTTTTACAGTATCGGGTAAACAAAGAGCATGACTTTGAGTTGGCCACCCTGGGTTTATCTCTGCCTTTGCGCTATTAGGTGTATGAATAAAGTAGTTATATAATAAAATAATAGTGCATCTTACCACTGACAGAGTCGGAGTCAGTAAATGGAAAATAGTGTTTATTTTCAAATGTTTAAGGATGGTGAGCCTGGGGGGGATAAGTCAGTTAAGCGTCCAACTTCGGCTCAGGTCATGATCTCACAGTTCATGGGTTTGAGTCCCACATCAGGCTCTGTGCTGACAGCTCAGAGCCTGGAGCCTGCTTCGGATTCTGTGTGTGTCTCTCTCTCTGTCCCTCCCCCACTCATAGTCTTTCTGTCTCAAAAATAAATAAACATTAAAATAATTAAATAAATTTTAGGGGCCCCTGGGTGGCTCAGTCGGTTGGGCCTCTGACCTCGGCTCAGGTCAGATCTCACGGTTCGTGGGTTCAAGCCCCACATTGGGCTCTGGGCTGGCAGCTAGCTCAGAGCCTGGAGCCTGCTTCAGATTCTGTGTCTCCCTCTCTCTCTGACCCTCCCCTGCTCGTGCTCTCTTTCTCTCAAAAATAAATAAAACATTAAAAAAATTTTTTTAAATAAAATAAAATAATTAAATAAAATTTAAAACTGTTATATAGTCTGTTGGGTTTTCTTAACTTTTTTTTATGTTTATTTTTGGGAGAGAAAAACAGGAGTGTGAGTGGGGGAGGGGCAGAGAAAGAGGGAGACACAGAATCTGAAGCAGCTCCAGGCTCCGAACTGTCAGCACAGAGCCTGACACAGGGCTGAAACCCATGAACCGTGAGATCATGACCTGAGCTGAAGTTGGACGCTTAACTGACTGAGCCCCCAGGCGCCCCTGTGGTTGATTTTTGACAAGAATGCCATGACCCTTCAGTGAGGAAAGCGTGATCTTTTCCTTCCTTCCTTCCTTCCTTTCCTTCCTTTCCTTCCTTCCTTCCTTCCTCCCTCCCTCCCTCCCTCCCTCCCTCCCTCCCTCCCTTCCTTCCTTCCTTCCTTCCTTCCTTCCTTCCTTCGATAAAGAGCACATGCATGCAAGCCAGGGAGGGACAGAGGGAGAGAGAATCCCAAGAAGGCTCCATGCCCAGCACAGAGCATACAGGCCTCCATCTCACAACTGTGACATTTTGACCTGAGCCAAAGTCCAGAGTTGGACACTTAACTAAGACACCCAGGTGCCCCGCACACGATGTTTTCAGTAGATGGTCCTGTGATAACTGGACAGTCGGATTCTTGCCTCATACCATTTAAAAAATTAACTCAAAATGGATCAGCAACCTAAGTATAACAGCTAAAACCATAAAACTTTTGAAGAACACAGAAGGGTTAAATCTTCATGCCCTTGGATTAGGCAGTATTTTTTTAGCTAGAACACCAAAACCCTGGGCAACGACAGCCACAAGAAAAAAAGACAAATTGAACTTGGTCAACGTTTAAAACTTCAGAAAACACGACCAAGAACCTGAAAAAAGCATGCACAGGACGGAAGAAATACTAGCAAATCATATCAGTTCAGAGACTTGTATCCAAAAGCCTGTATCCAGGCAGCGAACTGCTGTGACTCAATAATAACAAAACGAACAACACGGTTTGTTAAATGGGAAAGTTGTTTGCGCAGATGTGTCCCCAAGAGGGACACACACATGGCCAGTGAGCGCCTGGAAGGCTGCTGCGCCTTCATCAGCCCTCGGGGAGGCGGAAAGCGGGGCCCTGAGAGACAGCGCCTCGGCCCGCAGGCCGGCTGTGCCCGGAGGACCGATGCGGCCTGAGGAACGCGGCCTCGCGTGCTGCTGGGAGAGTCCGGAGCCACGTCGGCAGATCCTCCGGAAGGTAAGCGCAGCGCTGCGTACAGACGCCGGAGAACGGAAGCCGCACGTCCACACAGAACCTCCGCAGCCGCGTCTGCAGCCGCAGCGTTCACGGTGGCCCAAGGGTAGACGCGGCCGAGTTTCCCGTCGGCGGGCAGGCGGCTCACAAAACGCGCGTGCCCGTCCGGGGGAAGGCCCCTTGGCAGTCAGGAGACTGGTGAGCTGCGGACCGAAGGCGGCCCCAGGGCCACGTGCCTTCTGCCCGTCTGTGGGAGGTGCCCAGGATCGGCACGTCCACGGGAACACAGAGCGGGTGACTGCTCCGTCGGGCCTCGGGGCCGGGGGACGGGGAGTGACTGGGAGATGACGGAGATGTTCTGAAACGATGCTGGCTGTATCGCTCCGAGTTCTCCACGGAAACGACCAGTAAGATATATGTAGAGATTTTTTTTTAAGTGATCACAGCCCGAGATCCAGACTGGCATGCTCCACTGGCCCAGCCAGCCGGGTGCCCCAAATCCTTGGTTTTTTAAACTCAGTCCCCCTTCTTTCTCATTTTAATACATTTTTTTAATAGATCTTATGTGATTTTTTTTTTTTTTTTTTTGAGAGACAGAGACAGAACGCAAGCAGGAAAGGGGCAGAGAGAGAGGGGGAGACACAGAATCGGAAGCAGCTCCAGGCTCTGAGCTGTCAGCACAGAGCCCGACACGGGGCTCAACCCCACAGACCATGAGATCATGACCTGAGTCGAAGTCAGACCCTTAACTGACACTGAGCCCAACATGGAGCTTGAACTCAAAACCCTGAGGTCAAGAGTCACACGCTGCAGGGCACCTGGGTGGCTCAGTTGGGTAAGCGTCTGACTCTTAATTTTGGCTCAAGTCACGCTCTCCCGGTTCGTGCGTTGGAGCCCCACGTGGGCTCTGTGCTGACAGCTGGGAGCCTGCTTGGCATTCTCCTCCCTGTGTCCCTCCCATTTGTGTGCTTGCACACGCGCTGTCTCTCAAATAAGTAAAAAATTTTTAAAAAAAAAATTTTTTTTAATGCATTGGGAGGGGTGCCTGCTGGCTCAGGCATTGGAGCTGTGACCCCTGATCTCAGGCAGTCATGAGTTCAAGCCCTATATTGGGGCTCAGTTACTTAAAAGTGAAATCTTACGGGGCGCCCAGGTGACTCAGTCGGTTAAGCGTCCAGCTTTGGCTCAGGTCATGATCTCATGTTCGTGGGCTCAAGCCCTGTGTTGGGCTCTGTGCTGACAGCTAGGAGCCTGGAGCTGCTTCCGATTCTGTGTCTCCCTCTCCCTCTGACCCTCCCCTGCTTGTGCTGTCTCTCTCTGTCTCTCAAAAATAATAAAAAACATTTTTTAAAAAAGTGAAATCTTTAAAAAAAAAAAAGTGAAATCTTAAAAAAATCTTCGGGGATTCATAGTTTTTCAAAATTCATCTGGGGCATGTGAGAGCAAAAATGTGAGGACATGTGGTCTTTCACATCTGGCTTCTGGAATCAGGCCACAGTTCGGAGCCTGCCTCTCCCGGGCACAGTCCAACGGAGTTTGGGCAAGCTGACCCATCTCAAGGCTTCTGATCCTTCATTGTGAAATAGAAATTAGTATGACTATTAAATAATGTGTGTAAAATCCTTAGCACAGCACCTAACACACAGTAATCACTTAATCAGAGATCATTTCTGGATTGACGCTGTTTTTCCAACAGAGCACCCGCAGCAGGAATCTGTTACTTAGCGCCCAGCCGTCACCTGGCGCTCCTCGCGCGATGGGCTCCGCTTTTTGCTGCGCGCTCGGAAAACACTTGAGAATCCTTCTCAGCGCAGCTCCTGTTGGCTGCCGCTGCCCGTCCTTCAGACTCCTGCCAAGTCGTGATCTAGTGGAGAGAGCGTAGGCCTTCTGTGCAAAGTGGGCTGTGCTGACAGACCTCGAGGGCCCCAGCAGCTCCGTCGGTTAGGTTGTCACGATGTCACGGTTCATGGGTTCACGCCCCACGTCGGGCTCTGCGCTGACGGTGTGGAGCCAGCTTCGGATTCTCTGTCCCCCTCTCTCTCTGCCTCTCCTCTGCCTCCCACTCCACTTTCCTCTCTCTCTTCCCTTCCTCTTTGCCCCTCCACTGCTTGTGCACATGCTGTCTCTCACAATACGTACATAAACTACGGGGCGCCCGGGGGCTCAGTCGGTTAAGCATACAACTTTGGCTCAGGTCATGATCTCACAGTTCGTGAGTTCAAGTCCAGCGTCAGGCCCTGTGCTGACAGCTCAGAGCTTGGAGCTGCTTCGGATTCTGTGTCTCCCTCTCTCTCTGCCCTTCCCCCATTCATGTTCTGTCTCTCTCTGTCTCAAAAATAAGTAAACATTTTTTTAAATTTTTTTAAATACATAAACTTTAAAAAATATAAAAGATAATGGGTATCTGGGTGGCCCCGCGTTGGGCTCAAAGCCTGCTTCGGATTTTATGTCTCCTTCTCTCTCTCTCTCTCAAAAATAAACAAACGTTCTTTTAAATTAAATAAAATAGCAGACCTAAGACTTGTATTCTGAGAAAGGCTGGCTTGTAGGGTCGGGCATCGGCCGGCATCTGGGAACTTGAATAGCTAACATTTTCCCGTCCGTGTAAATCTTTCCTGAGTGCGAGAGTCTTCCCGGGCCTGCTGTGTGCACACTGGTGTCTGCTGAGCGCCTGCTTTCGTTTGAAGAGTCTGGAATCCGGTTCGTTCTAGATAGAGCACCTGTATGGTCGGCCACCAGTCAGACCCGTGGGCACTGAGCCTGTGACGAGAGTCCTCGACAGACATCTCACACACGTGTTCTCCTGTGTGTTGCCGAAGCTGATGTCCTCTGTGACCCCCGGCGGAAGAGCGGTGTCGGCTCGGGCCTTGTCTCTGCCCAGGTTGTCCGGCGCGCGCTCTGCCTCCACTGGCTCCGCGCTGTGATGAAGGACAGCGGGGAGCGAGGCCGTGCCTGACAGTGGCCCCCCCGCCCCCCCGTGGTCAGATGATCAGGGACAAGCCACGAACCCTGCCTTTTTCAGCATCTCCCTGCATGTAGCGGCTGCTTCCAGGCCGCGCCGTGAGGACAAGGTGACACTCACGCAGGGACTGTCCCTCCCCCGATGCCTGCCGCGTCGCGATCGATGCCGCGGGAGGAGCTCGGTCATCCCCCTGCGGTCCTAGCGAACCCCTGTCGGTACAAAGAAGGAAACAAAAGTTTGAAAAGAGCAACGAAACAAATAGCCTCGGGACTCACCGCCTGCTCCGGTGACAGCGTCGGCTCTGGGAGTCCCGGGGCCACCGAGAGACCGAGGAGGAGATGCCAGCAGATGAGCCATGAGTGTGAGGTGGACAAATACATCTGACACGGTTCACGCCGGAGGGAGAAGACCTGGAGCGCCGGTAACAGCGGAATTCATGTCCTTACCGAATCCTCATAAACCAGGTCAGGACCGAACGGCTTCCTTTGTGACCTGCTACCGACCGAGACAGAAGGAACACGTCGAGAAGGTGCGGGAGGACACCCCCAGCGCACCTGCTGCGGCTCCGACAGCCCCGGCACGAACCCTCAGTCACTGGAGGGAAAGCCGAGCAGAACCAAGTGGAGAGTAAGCGTGGGGGCGGGCCCTCTCAGCACCGGAGGCCCTTCCCTCCCCAGGCCCGTGAGGGGCATCCGTGGTGAGCGTCACGCTAACGGCGAAGTGTTCGGTGTTTCCTCCTACAAGTGGGGCGAGGGTGAAAGCGTCCACCCTCCCGCCTCCGTCCAGCACTGTGCTGGGCGGTGTGGCCCGTGCAGTGAGGGGGGAGACGAGGCAGGAAGAGCAGGAAGCAGGGCGTCAGCCGCTCCTGCTTACCGATCGCGTGATCAGCAGGTCCAAAGAGACGCACAGCAGAGCTGCTGCAACTCCTGGTCGAGGCCACGGAAAACCGAGCCGTCGTTTACAAACCAGTCACACCCTTGTAGAGCTAAACAGCCTCTTCCCAGAGACGCCAGGCGCTCACGTCCGCTCAGCAGCCTGCGCAGGGAGGCTTCAGAAGACCCCCATTCACAGCTGCCCAGGCTTGGCAGTGACCGGGATGTCCTCCGGCAGGGAGGGGGTAAACCGGTGCGGCCGGACCGCCGAAGGCTGCGCAGCCTGAAAGCAGGTGAGCTACCGGACCATGAAAAGACGCCGAGCAACCTTGGGATCCTGGGACGAGTGAGACAAGCCAACCTGAAAAGGCTGACGTTCTGTAGGCCTCCGAGTACTTGGCGCTGTGGAGACCTCAGTGACCCCGGGGTGGGGGGCGGGAGGGAAGAATCAGCAGGGCACACAGACGCTTAGGCCAGTGGAACCATTCCGTGTGATTCGGGAAGGGTGGGCACCTGTCATGAGACATTTTCCAATGACTGGGTGACGGCACAGGTCACCAGCTGTGAGCAGGGCGCCATGCCCGTGAGGGGTGTGGGTGGCGGGTGGGCGGCGCTTGCTCGGGGGCCGGGTGGACACTGGAAACCTCTGCACCTTCTGCTCGATACCCCCCTGAACCTAAAAAAAGCTCTAAAAGACATTTAGAAAGGCATTTGTAGTAACATAATAAAACCCAGGTAGTTACAGGGGCAGCCGGTTGGCTCAGTCGGTGGAGCATGCAACTCTTGATCTCTGCATCTGAGTTCAAGCCCCCTGTTGGGTGCACTGATTACTAAAAAAATATTTTTTAAATTTTTAAATGTTAAAACAAAAAAATATAGGCGAGAACTTTATACTGATAACTAAAACATTTATTGGAGAATTTAAAGAAATTAAAGAGAAAATGCCACAATCAGAGATGGGGGGGTCTCTGTTATCCCTTCAGTGCACCGTGCAGGACTGCCAGCAGGCTTTTCCATCCGGGCTGACGAGCTGGGGCTCTCTGATGTTTATTTTAGAGAGAGAATCCCAAGCAGTGCGCTCGCTGTCAGCCCAGAGCCAGTGTGGGGCTCGAACTCACCAACTATGAGATCTGAAATCAAGAGTCGACATGCTTATCTGACTGACTGAACCACCCAGGTGCCACGATAAGCTGATTGTCTAAAATGTATGTGAAAATACAAAAAACATGCAAAGTGATCTTTTTTTTTATGTTTATTTTTGAGTGAGAGCCAGCAAGCGAGGCAGGGGCAGAGAGGGCGGGGCGCGGGGCAGAGGATCTGAAGCAGGCTCTGCGCGGACTGCCCCAAGCCCGACTCCAGGCTCAAACCCAAAAACTGGATCATGACCTGAGCCAGTCAGATGCTTAACCAACTGAGCCACCCAGGCGCCCCCAAAGTGATCCTAAAAATATATATATTTTTCAAAGACTTGCATGATCTGACTCCAGGAGTCCCCATAATGCAGGGCACCTGGGCGACTCGGTCGGTTCAGCGTCAGCTCTTGATTTCAGCTCAGGTAAATGATCTCACACAGTTTGTGAGATGGAGCCCCAAGTGGGGCTCCGCCCTGGCAGCACAGAGCCTGCTTGGGATTCTCCCTCCCTCTCTCTCTCTCTGCCCCTCCCCCATTCATTCTCTCTATCTCTCAAAATAAATAAACTTTTGATAAACATGAATTATCATGAAGCAGTTTAGACTTAAAATTGGCGTTAGAGGCTCACCTGGCTGGCTCAGTGGTGAGCGTGCGACTCTCGATCTTGGGGTGGTGAGTTCGAGCTCTGCATTGGGTATGGAGCCTACTTAAAAAGTATTAATAAGCTTCTAAAAAAATAAGTATATAAAATAGATTGACATTAAGATAGATGTGTAGAACAGAGTACAAAGCCCAGAAATAGACCCACACTTTTGCGGTCGTTTAATTTGGACACAGGCATCAGAGCTATCCAACAGGAGACGCAATGCTCTGGATCAAACAGAACCGAAACAATTAAACGTTCATGTAGAGAAAGTTAAGTTAAACTTTGACGTCAACCTCATAGCTCATACAAACCAGACTCAGCACACATCACAGACTTAAACATAAAATCTGGATTTATGAAACGTCTGGAAGGTGTAGGAACATACTTTCATGACCTGCAGGTAATGAAACACTTCTTGGATGGACCCGGAAAGCAACGGCCACTAAAGAGAGCACCGGTAGTTGATACGCTGACAAGATGTGCGCGTGTTCACCGCACGATACCGTTTCAAAACGAAACAAAACGGACATATATGTCCCGAATACATAAAGAGTTCCTACAAGTGTATCTATTAAAAAAAAATAAAAAGACACCCAACCCAGTTTTAAAGCGAGGGTTTGAACACCTTACCAGAGAAACGCAGATGCGCACACCGCGCGGCGGCACGGTCAGATGGTCTGCAGACGATACAGCGTCTGTACAACTGAACGTAAACGTACGTACACAATGCACGTGCACGTAGGAGCACGCACAGCAGCTTCACCCAGGATGCCGTGAGCGGGGCAGCCCCGGACGGACCCCAGAAGCAGGGCGGGTAAGCAAGCGGCGTGTCCACCGCGATGCTGCGTCTCCGGGCCTCTGCTGCGCCCCGCACTGGCCTCCGCCACTGCTCACCCCAGGCCCTTTGCACTGGTCAGAGTGCACACAGACCTCCTGCTCCCTCTCGGGCCCTGCCACTGCGGCACCCCTGAACAGTCAGGGAGACAGAACTTTCATTGAGCTCCTGGATGATGAGAATAAGGAGGAAAAGAAGGTCTGGAAGCATGGGTCCCTCCCCAAGATGTCTGGGACCTGGGAGCTGGGAGTGGATGGGACAGAAACCAAATTAGCGTGGCAAGTTTCTGGAGAGAAGGGGACTGTGACTTTCGACACTCACAGCAGCATCCTGGCAACATCCGATGGGGAGGACGAGCCCCGCCACGGGTGGACGGTGGGGGGTCAGGAGCCTGCGTGCGTGGCTCTCCGCCCCCGGCTTCATGGGGGAGGCTCAGAATGGGGGCAAGAAGGACCTGCGGCTGGACTGTCCCCACCCAGAAGATGAGGTGAGGCAAGGAGAGGAGGACGGCACTGACATTGTGGCCATCAGAGAAGTGACCTTTCGGTCGGCTGTCGAGTCTGAGTGGAAGGACACGAGTCACAGCTCAACACCGACCCCCTGGCGCGGGCCTCTAGGGCCTCCCGGCCGAAGGGGGACAGCACTTCTGCAGGCGAGCTGGTGGCGCTCCGCTCAGCCCGGAGCCCCCGGAGTCCGTCACCTTTCTCGACGACCTGAGAGGTTTTGGGAAGAGCCAGCACAGCAGACCAGACGAGGTGTCGAACGCCGGGATTCTGCGGCCGGCCGTGGCCGGGGGGCGGGCCACCTCCGAAGCCAGACTCGCCCCCACGCTAAGGGGGGCTTCGTCCTCGTATCGCAGGAAATGATGCAGATATAAACTCTGTTGCTCCTGGGTTTTTGTTTGACATAATGATGAGCAGTAAAATTGGCTTCTGTCCTCCAAAAAGAGGTGGAGAGAAGGCAGACCAACCCGGGCCCTTAGGACTGAGGAACCTCGTGGTGATGAGCCAGGTCCCCGAGTCCTTTTTCTACCGCACGCGTCCCAGGCTTGAAGCAGAGGAAGCTGGCAGCCTGGAGATGCCCCTGGCAGGAAGTAAGCGGGCAGAGTGGAGCCTGCTTGCAGGAGCCAAAGGAAAGGGAAGGGGGCCACCTAGCAAGACGAAGACTGTTGAGCAGCATCCTCCAAACTCTAGTCAGACGTCACGGAAAAAGCTGTTACCCGCCCACACTCTCACCAGCAGGTGCCAAGTGGGGGGCCTCACCTTCCCTCCCCACCGGCAGCGGGAAGGTGTCCCTCCCGGTCCCGGACCTGTGCGACGTCAGAGGAAGGCTAAAGCGAGTCCGCGCTTCTCCCACCCCGCCCTCCCCGGGCTGTGAGCAGGACTCCCCCAGCCCCCAGCCCTCGGGTCAGGAACAGCTGCGGAAAAAGCCAGCCAAAATAGGAGGTTTCTATAAAATCCAGAACGTGGTAACTTAATACAGAAAACGTGTAGGTTTAAACTGAAATTCCTATGTCAGGGACGCCTGGGTGGCTCAGTCAGTTGAGTGTCTGACACTTGTTTTCGGTTCAGGTCGTGATCTCATGATTCTGGGATCGAGCCCCACATCAGGCCTCTCTGCATGGAGCCTGTTTGGAATTCTGTTTCAGAATTAAGAAATAAGCTTTAAAAAAAATGTTAAAAAAGCAACAACAACAAAAAAATCATGTGTCATACTGAGGACCAGGGAGATCTTAAACTGAAACTTTTTTTTAACTTTTTAGAATGTTTCTGTATTTATTTTGAGAGAGAGTAAGTAGGGGAGGGGCAGAGAGAGAACCCCAAGCAGGCTCCACGCTGCCAGTGCAGAGCCCAGGCTGGGGCTTGGGCTCGGGCTCACGAACTGTGAGATCACAGTTGACCTGAGCCAATGTCAAGAGCTACACCCTTAACCGACTGAGCCTCCCCCTTTAACCGAATTTTAAAAGGCAGACAACGGGCACCTGGGGGGCTCAGTCGGTTAAGCATCCACCTTCGGCTCGGGTCAGGATCTCGCAGCTCATGGGCTCAGCCCCGTGTCGGGCTCTGTGCTGACAGCTCGGAGCCTGGAGCTGCTTCGGATTCTGTGCGGCCCTCTCCACCCCTCACCCGGCCTCAACAATAAACAAACGTTAAAAAAAAACTTTGTCAGTCAATATGTGCCCACACCAATATGTTAGAATTACCTGACAAAGATTTTGAGGCAGTTAGATTTAAAGAGAAAAAAAAGTCAACAAGCAATTACGAATATTCTTGAAACATGAAGACAAGCAGAAAGCCCCAGCGAGGAAGTCGAAGCCGTAAACCCAGATGGGGATTTTACAGCCGGAAGAGGCGGTGACGGAAACCGAAGCTGGGGGTGCGTGGCCGCCAGGTGAGGAAGACCCTGGACCCGCGCCAGGTGCCGGGGACCTCCCCGTGTGCACAGCGACAGGCAGCCGCCGCACGCGCAGGCCGGGGCGGGACCGCACCGGGAGGAGAGGAGGCCGGAGTGAGAACCGCTCGTGTGAATAATGGCTGACGGAGCCCCAGATTCGGCCGGAGCCTCGAAACTCCTGGTTGAGGAAGAGGGTCAGACCCCGGAGCGCCCTCGAGGACACCCAGCTGAGACACGTCCTCGTCCACGCCAGCTCAGTCACTTCAGACTGAGCGGCTTCGCAGCAGCGAGAGAGAGGGGGTGACACAGTCCGACGGCCGGGGGTGCTCGTGCGGGGAGCGGGGCGGCGGCACAGCATTCCAGACGCGGGATAGTAACGGAGAGTGTGTCGCCCTCGACCTGCCCTGTGTGGCAAGGAAGTTCTCGAAACGGAAAAGGGACCGGGCGCCTGCGGGCTCATTTGGTCAGGCATCTGGCTCTTGTTTCAGCTCAGGTCGCGATGTCCGGGTTTGTGGGTTCGAGCTCCGCGTCGGGCCCCACAGTGATGGTGCAGGGCCAGCTTGGGCTTCTCTCTCTCCCTTTGTCTCTGCCCCTCACCTGCTTCTGCTCTCCCTCTCTCAAAATAAACAAACATTTTTTTAAAAAAGAAAGGAAATAAAGAAGGGCCCTTGGACCTTCAGGAGGGCAGAAAGAACAGTAAGTAAACTTACGGGCTTCCCTTCTCCTTTCAGTCTTCTGGGTAACTTTTTAATAAATGAAGCAAAAATGTTAACGCTGCTGTATTTTGTAACAACTTATTATTGAGGCATTATATACATGGGCTACACTTCAGCCATTTAAAGCATAGGGCGGTTTTTGCTATGTTACACTGCCTTTCTTAACTTGTAGTGAATTATACGTAACTTAGAATGTGCACTTTGCATTTCCGTTTTTCATCGTGAGGTCCGGTGACGCACAGGACGCTCACGCTGCTGTGCAGACAGCGCTCCGTTGCTTCCGGCATCGCGGAGGGAAACTCCGTGCCAGTTAAATAATAATCGCCCTTCCCCAGCGCCTGGCAGCCACTGTCCTCACCGCCGGGAGGTTGGCTGTTGGAGGGACCGTATGCGGTCGAGTTTCCCCTGCCCGTCCTTCGGCGTCCCCGTAGTTCACGTCACAGGATGCCCTTGAGGTGGTTCTGTGTTGTGGCGTCTGTGACGCTGTCCTACCTCCTCACCGCGGAAGACCCCTTGCGTGCGCGTGCGCACACACACTCCACGCCTCGTTGATCCATTCCTCCGCCGACGGACGTCTCTGTTGTTTCCACCTTTGTGCAGTTGTGAATAATGCTGCTCTGAACGTTGGTTTACAATTCTCTGTTGAGGACCCGGCTTTCCGTTCTTTTGTGTGTGTGCCCGGAAGGGGGCTTGCTGGATCGCACGGTAAGTCTGCATTTAATTTACCGGGATCTGCCTGCTGTTTCCGCAGCGGCCGCACCTTATATCCCCACCAGCGGTTCTCCAGAGTCAGTTCCCCCCGTCATCAGTAACACTTGCCATTTTCTGTTATTTTTCATAATAACCATCCTAATGCGGGTGAGGCGGGGTCTCCTACGGTTTTGGTTGGCATTTCCCCAGGACTGACGGTGGGCGTCTCCGTGTCCGTTTCGGCCATTTGTGCGTCTTCAGTGCGATACGTATTCACGTCCTTGTCCACTTGTGAGTTGAGTCATCTGTTCCTTGTTTTTGAGCTTTAGGGGTTCTACGTTTATATATCCTGGATGTTAATTATCAGATCTGTGATAAATAGAGTATCTTTATGAGATGCACAGAGAAAACCACAAAATGTATCAAACCCACTGGAAAAGATCGATAAATTGAATTACACTAACAACCATATAAAAGAGAACAGCTCTAGTAATCAGGGTTGAATATGGTTGTTTATGATAGCTATGTTAAAATTACAGATTATTTTTTATTAGAGCGAGCAGGGGACAGGGGCAGAGAGAGAGAGGGAGAGAAAATCCTATCCACAGCACGGAGCCCAACGCAGGGCTTGATTCCATGACCTGAGCCGAAATGAAGAGTCGGGCACTCAACCAACTGAGCCACCGAGACCCCAAAATTACAGACTTTTAAGTAAGAGTTAGAAGGAGGCAAACGGACATCTGGCTGACTTCGTGGAGCACGCAACTTGATCTCAGGGTCGTGAGTTCGAGCCTCCCATTGGGTGTAGGGATCACTTAAATAAAACTTGATAAACAGAAAGAATGCGGCAGATGGCTTAATTTGGTGGAGAGGATTCAATTTTAGGTGGGAGAAACGACATGAATGTGAAAGCAGGCAGGAGCTGGGTATGTTTAAGAAGTTGTGCTGGTCCAGCCATTGTTGGAAACCAGTATGGAGGATCCTTGAAAAATTAAAACTGCAACGATCAGATGATCCAGCAATTCCACGAAGGACATATGTCCGAAGGAAATGAAAACACGAACTCACGAAGTGTCTGCTGGGCCCACCGTGTTCGTCCCAGGAGTGTCTCCGGGAGCCCGGACACGGGGCGGCCTACATGGCCGAGGGGGAGCAGGTAAGGAAGAGGAGGCAGACACACGTGCAGTAGACTGCTGCTCAGAGACGCTAACAGAGGAAAGAAAACAAGAGGAAGGAAGGAAAGGACAGAAGGAAGCGCAGCCCTCTGTGACAACACGGCGAGCCTGGGGGCCTGGTGCTGGGTGACAGAGGACAGACAGAGACAGACCCTGCATCACCTCGCCGCACCTGCTTCTTGGGGATCTAAACACCAAAAACCACCTCCTAGAAAAGGGGATCGGGGCCCCTGGCTGCCTCGGTCAGGGAGCAAGCGACTCTTGATCTCTGGGCTGTAGGTTCCAGCCGCACGTTAGGCATAGAGATTACTTAAAAATAACAATGCAAAACGTGTTCAAGAAAGAAAGAATAGAAAATGGATCAGATATGGGGTCACCAGAAGTGAAGGGGGGGTGTTAGGAGAAAGGTGGTCCAAAGGTGCAGACTCAGCTACAGGACGAGTGAGCTCCAAGGGTGTGCTGACCGGTGATGACGTAGGCACCCTGCTGTGCTGGGTAGGAAGGCTGTAACAGAGCAAATCCTGCGCGTTTGCCTCACAAGGAAAAAAACTGTTCTCTTGTTCTCCCTCCTCTTAATCGCGTCTGTAAGAAATGCCTCGTGGACACTAAGCTTCTAGCGGTCACACCTGACCGTGTGGGCGCCAGTCCACCACGTTTGACGCCTTAAACGTGCCCACGGACACCTGTCCATCATGTCTCAGTAAAACGGGGGGGGGGGTGCGTAATTTGTAGGCCAGGCAGGAAGAAGGCAAGAAGAAAGTGAGCTTAGCAAGAGTAGAATTGGAGAAACACTTAGCAAGAGTAGAATTGGAGAAACAGTGGGATGATGAGGATTAAGGGAGCGCTCGTGATGATCGCCGGGGCACGCGGATAAACACTTAATAAAAACCACCCGCGCCGCAGGGACGGGCAGTGCGGCCTGACGGCTGGCGCGGTTCCTCAGGCCACGCCTCCGAGGCCGTAGGTTCGGGAGATGCCGTTGGGTCAGGCCATGGTCCTGCAGTGAGCAGGCCGGGGAGGGTCCTTGCGTCTGGGGCTGGCAGGGGTCTGCGGGGTGGGGGGGGGTCCCACTCTCCCTGTGTCTCTGGGGATCGCTTCTGTTTCCTCAGCCCGACAAAACCAAAAACTTGAATTCTAGGGTTTTGTTTAGAGAAATTTAAGCAGTTTCCTTTAAATATCTTTGATCGTTATTTATAACGTCCTAACTGGCCCATACTTGGGCCCTACTGCGCCTTTCAGTGACCCACTATAGCAGAGAGAGAGAGCATGTGAGTGGGAAAGGGCAGAGAGCGGGAGAAAATTCCAAGCAGGCTCCTCACTCAGCACAGAGCCCCATGTGGGGCTCGATCCCACAACCCCAGGATCCCCACCTGAACCAATATCAAGAGTCGGACACTCAACTGACTGAGCCTCCCAGAGACCCCTCCTACAGCTTCTTAGGAGAGAACACCAGAACCAGGTACACAGGAGAACAAGGAAATGAGTAATTCTTCTCTGTTTTAGAGCCGTGTTACAGCCCAGCACTTGGATAAACAGAGCTTGAGCTGAAGCCAGTCACTTAATTCTTGTTAAAAAAAAAAAAAAATGCCAAGTTTGTGTCATAGTTTAAGATCTCTTCTTGAAAAGGAAGTTCTCCTCCTCCGTCTGTTGCGTAGCCCCGCCTCCTTCGGTCCCGGCCGCCCCGCCAACATCGGGGTCCTCCATTCATCTCCTCTTCGAGGCAGGATCGGTTTTGTGAAAGGAAATCATCACGACTTCTCTGTTAGATTTCAAGGTCACAAGGTCGGCGGGGACTTGAGAGCTTTTTAACAAGTCTCCTCTTGAAAATGACTTTGTTGCACAAATTTAGTTTTCTTTGAAAGAGAGAAGGATCTCTCTGCTCCTTCCCTAGTGAGAAGTGGAACACTGTGATCCCAGGCTTTAGCACACAATCAGAAAAATCCACAAAAGATGTGATTTCATCTGATTTTCAGATGGCTCTAAAGTGATTTTCTCCCCCCAATTTTAAAATGCAGATTACCTAAAGAATCACTTTTTTTTAAGTGCGATCTTCCTGACTAGGTTCCGCTGCAGTGTCCTCTCCAGCGGGATTTGATTAAGGAAATCCTTCAGGGGGGTCTCCCTTCTGAGAAGTGAGTCACCTGAATCCCCTGGCCCCGGTTTCGGAGATGTTCAAGGAAAGGAGAGCGCGCGCCGTACGGCCCCCAGGGTGGGGACTGAGGGGGGGAGAGGGGACCCAGAGCTCCCTCCGCGGGCCCCCAGGGTGGGGACTGGGGGGGGAAGGACACAGATCCTTCGGAAAAGGCACCGGCATCTCATCTGAGTGAACTTGGAGGTGGCTGGCCTCCTTCCACAGCGCACCCGCCGGCAGGTAGACGGCTGCTCCCCGGAGCTGCATGGAGGGCAGCTCACCTCCCGTTCCTGGGGGGCCAGGAAAGCGGTCTCTGTGGCAGATTTCGCCCCTGGGGCTGCCCCGTGTAAAGTGCTCTTAGAGAGGAAGCCCTGGTGTGTGGGCTGGGCTTAGCACAGGTGACTCCATCGGAGACCTGTTGTCTCTCTCACTCTCTCTCTCTCTTTTAATGTTTTTTATTTATTTTTGAGAGGGAGAGAGACTGGGGTAGAGGACCCAAAGTGGGTCCTGCGCGGTCAGCACAGAGCCCAGCACGGGTCTCAAACCCACAAATCATGAGATCGTGACCTGAGCCGAAATCGGACGCTCAACTGACGGGGCCGCCCAGGCGCCCCTCTTTTTTAATACATCTCCCGAGACTCATTGCGAAGTCAAGATGTTGGACTGTGGGAAAAATTATGTCTGAGGTTAGTCGAAGTGGATGTGGATGTTTTCTTAGAGAAAATATTCTTGTAAAATGTGTGTAACTTACTGGATCCTTCCCTCCTTTACACCCTCTTCAGAACACATTCCGGGTACTGCTGGCAAGGAAAGGAAGCAGCCCTTTAGGTTTGTAAGACCTGAGGACCAGTTTTGACTTTTTTTAAAATTACATTTGTGTTACTATTAAGAAACAGTACAGAGGCGCCTGGGTGGCTCAGTCAGTTAAGCGTCGGACTGCAGCTCAGGTCATGATCTCATGGTCTGTGAGTTCGAGCCCCATGTCGGGCTCTGCTGACAGCTCAGAGCCTGGAGCCTGCATGTCTCCCTCTCTGTCTGCCCCTCTCCTCACATTCTGTCTCAAAAATAAATAAAAATGTTTTTTAAAAATGTTTAAGTAAAAGAAAAAATCTGGTATGTAGCTAAAATCTGGGTTAGTTGTGTGACCTTGGAAAAGTCACTTTGTCTCTCTGATTCTCAGTTGTTGTTTTTTTCTTATCAGTAAATGGAGACATTGTGGCGCTGTGTGTAGGGTAAGGATGTGAGGTAGTGTGTGTGGAAGCCTAGTCTGGGACCCGGTGCGCAGTCGGTGCTCAGTAAATGTGAGGGGAAAGGAAAAGCTCTGTTGTTAACTTCAGGAAGCAGTTATTAGGACCTGTTGTTGTCAGAGGTCCCACAGCCCCGCGTCGGGCCCGGGGCCGACCGCTCGGGGCCTGGAGCTGCTTCCAGTCCTGTGTCTCCCTCTCTCTGCCCCCACGCCGCTCACACGCTGTCTCGGCCTCTCAAAAATGAATAAACTGTTAAAAAAAAAAAACACACAGTGACTGCACACTTGTAAAAAAATTGTTGTAATATAGAAAGGTGCATATTAAAAGATAAAGTTTGCCCTTCTCAGAAATATAATAATTTAGCACATGCCCTTTCAAACTCTTCTTCCAGGACTTTCTTGTGGGATTTTTCAGGAAACAAAAAATGGGGACAGTTCTGAAGTGACCACGCAGTGTCCGTGTCGTTAACATCTGACGTTGCGGGGCACCTGGGGGCTCAGGCGGTTAAGTGTCCAACTCTTGATTTTGGCGCAGGTCATGATCTCATAGTTCATGAGTTCAAGCCCCACGTTCAGCTCCGTGCTGACAGCACAGAGCCTGCTTGGGATTCTCTCTCTCTCTACCTCCCCATCCCCCGAGCTCACTCGTTCACTCTCTCTTTCCCTAAATAAATACACTTTTAAAATTGTTTTGAGTTTGATTTACCATCTGTCTATCCACCCATCAGTCTATCTCCGTTCTGGGCTCCCTCCAAAGTAAACCGCCTCCCCGAGTGTTTCCGCGCGCGTCAGAACCTGGGCCTCGGTATTCATTCACAGGCTTTTCTTTTGAGGTATGTTTACCATCAATAAAATGCATAACTATTAAATATACACTCACTGAGGCGTTTTTTTCCCATCCTTACGTAACCCAGTTCCTCCTCAAGAACAGTGTCCTCAACCAGAAAGCGCCCCCCTGTCCTTCCCCAGGCCGCTCCCACCACGTAGAACTCTCCCGTGTTTTAAAGTGTTTTTTTAACGCGCCCGTGCCGTCCTGTTCTGCAAGTTGGAGAACGTTTCCGTCGGCGCACACACGGACCTCGTCCTGTGTCAGTAGCTGCGCGCCTCGTATTTGAACGCACCAGTTTGCTTCCCTCCGATAAACTTTTAAGTTGCTCCCACTTCCCGCTGCAGACACCGTAGTGACCCATTCAGCCCGGCTTCCCCATCCACAGAGGCCTCCCGCGCCCAGAAGCATTGTTCCGTGACCTCAGCTCCATAGTCTCTGTCTCCCAGGGCCACCTGGGACCCGCTGCTGTCCCCGGACCTCCAGACCCCCTGCACACTGCGGGTTCACGGAAACAACATGTTTTTATAGGCAATCACTTTCCCAAAGAAAAATTTAATGAGAAAAGTGACTTCACATTTTTACAAATCTCTTTGATGTCGGAATTAATATAAGACATCTGGATTTTCTAATCTTTTTTTGCATTCAGTCTATTACGTTACTTTGGTTCAGATACATGAATAAATCTGTTCTCGTGCAGATAAGAATATTTTAATAATTTCAGATCATTTTTCTTTGACACTGTAGCAAAAATATTAATGTATAAAACAAATTTATAAATTCCTTAAAGGTGAATTACGCTGTGGAGGATGAATATTAATGAACATTTTGTATTCTGTTACATTAAAGTCATTGATCTCTCTTGGAATTTAAGTGAATTTTTACCTGGGTGGCTCGGTCAGTTAAGCGTCGGACTCTGGATTTCAGCTCAGGTCATGATCTTGCAGTTTCCCGAGTTTGAGCCCCGCGTAGGGCTCTGCACTAGCAGCACAGAGCCTTCCTAGGATTCTCTGTTTCCCTCTCTCTCTGCCCCTCCCCCCTTGTGCTATCTCTGTCACTCTCAAGATAAATAAACCTGAAAAAAATATTTTAATAAATAAAAATAATGGACTTTTTACCCACGTGTGACTTTATCACTCATGCATTGGTCATTAACAAAATTCCGACTCACTGAATCGTATTGCTCTGCCGTTCCCCGCGTGTCCCCAAAACCGTTCACGCGTGTTCATCCTGCCCCTTCTTTCACGAGGACAGTGAAGTATCGCAAAATAAAGCATCTCATGATCATGGGCACGGGTCCTCCACCATCCCGGTACTGGCCTCACGCTCACATTTCATCACTGAAAACAGATCCTGTGCGCCACCTGTTCAAGGACGGACAGGCTCCACGGAAGAGGCCCGTCCAGCGTGCACACTCACACGGCGGCCGCACGCTCACACGCCCGCCGCACACCCAGCCGTCCAGCGTGCACGTTCACACGGTGACCGCACACCCAGCCGTCCAGCGTGCACACTCAGGCCCGCCGCACACCCAGCCATCCAGCGTGCACGCTCACGCCCGCCGCACACCCAGCCGTCCAGCGTGCACGCTCGCCCGCCGCACACCCAGCCGTCCAGCGTGCACAGTCACGCCCGCCGCACACCCAGCCGTCCAGCGTGCACGCTCGCGCCCGCCGCACACCCAGCCGTCCAGCGTGCACGCTCGCGCCCGCCGCACACCCAGCCGTCCAGCGTGCACGCTCGCGCCCGCCGCACACCCAGCCGTCCAGCGTGCACGCTCGCGCGGGCCGCACGCTCAGGTTGTTGACCTGCAGGTCAGCGAGGAGGATGGCTGTGGCGGCAGCGGCGGCGCTCCTGAGGCTCAGTGTCGTCAGGATGCTGGCAGGCCCTCCCGCCGTCTCGTCCATCCGTGCGGCTTCGGGCCCTCGCCTCACTTCCTGCTGAGGGGCCAGCGGGCCTCCCCGCCGAGGGTGGGCGGTGTGCCCTCGTGGGAGGACTGGGGGGCGCCAGACCCGGAGGGCTTCCCGGTGCAGAGGCCGTCTCTACCCCGCGGGCCCCTTGGGATCAGCAGAGTTGTAATCCCCGCGCTGAGTGGCCTCAAGGACAGAAAAGTCGGCAAGGAAATAGAAGCAGCCTCTTTAACGCAGAAGGGGCTTCCGTAGAGACGGAGAAAATGCTAACAGATAATCCGTTCGAATGCAAACACTCTTGAGTTATTCAAATTCAGGAACTCCCATTTTAGAAAATCCTTACACTTCCCGTGTTGACAGAGCACCTTAGAACACTCCTAACGATGGAGAACAGACGCTCCAGGAATAAAGGGACAGTCCTCAGATTTCAGTCTGCTTCGCGAGGACCCGTGTAGTTCTTGGAATGGTGTTTCACACAGGCTACTATTAAAGTCTATCTTTAGCAAGTATCACATGGCGCATGATGGAAAAGCATAGCTAAAATTAAAAATTGGTGATGGAAAAATCCATAAAACTAGAAATTAAATCTCTGTTTTCCTGGTCGGGGCATATGAGATCTGGTGGCTGGCTGACGCTCTGTCTGAAGAGAAACTGAAATTGATAGTGTGTTTCTGTTTCAGGCAAGTATCTGAGGCAGAAGAGAATTGACTTCCAGCTTCCCTATGACATCCTTTGGCAGTGGAAACACAATCAGGTACAAGAGCCTGTCTGGCCAGGCTTCTTGGGGTGGGAGAGGCGGGGGAGGGGACCGCAAGTCTCTGTCTCTGCCTCCTTGTGATGCGCTCATCTTAGGAAGCATGGAGAGGTGTCCCCGTGAAGGTTACAGACCAAGAAAGATGAATTTGCACCCATCTTTAATGTGACCTATTTGCCTGTGCTCCCGCTTGAAAACGGCAGTGGTCACCGCGTCCCGGCGGCCCTGTGCGCTCCGGGCTCCTCCGTGGCAGCGGGCTTCGGTCTGGAAGAGTCCTGCGTGCCGCAGGGCCCGGGAGAAGTCACACGCGCTGCCGGCGGCACCGAGAAATCTCAGGCCTTATTTTTGAAGATCTTTAAACTGGGAACTAAAGATGGGAAGGTGCTTCTTCCTCTCCTGCTCCCGCTTCCCTGCGAATCGTCTGCTTCCCCGGCTGGGAGTTTTTGTAGTGAGCGGCGGGGCCGTGTTGACAACGCAGGGAGGTCGCCCGCACACTGCTGAGTGGACCCCTGAGCTTTGCCAGAGCCCCGCCCGAGCTAGTTTTGAAGGGCCGCTCTCGAATCTAGACATTTGTCTCCGAGTCGCACCTTGAAGGGGACAGTGCTTTCTCTTACAGCTGCCTATGCCCTCCTGGGGCATCTGGGCGGCTCAGTGGGTCAGGTGCCAGCTGCGGCCATTGTCTCGGGGTTCATGGGGTGGACCCCCTTGTCGGGCTCTGAGCTGACCGGGCGGAGCCTGCTCAGGGAGCTCTCCTGTCCCCTCCCTCCTGCCTTGTGCTCCATAACGCATTCTCTCTCTCTCTCTCTCTCTCTCTCTCTCTCTCTCTCTCTCTCTCTCTCTCTCTCTCTCTCAAGAAATACATAAACATTTTTAAGTTTATTTTAATTGCAATATGAAAGCTTTATTTCCTGCCTTCCTCCCCCCTCTAATCACTAAGTTAATTGCCTTAATTAAAATGTGAAACGTGTGACTCTGTAATTCCCGCCCTGAAGAGGCCAGGGCGCCCCTCTCTTCATTCCGTGCACCCCCCCATCTCAGCAAGCGCCGTGCAACTTTTCCTTTCTTTTCATAAAGGCAAATCAGTAAGCAATTTTCATTTACGTCTCTCTAAACCATGCTAACGAGGCTTATAACTGAAAATGCTTTTTCATCAAAGTATTTACCACTTCTTCTGTGGTCAGATCTGCTCTCCTCTCACCTCACCCTGATCTAGAAGGCACGTTTTATTTCAGGGTAAAAAGTGATCACACCAGGAATTTCCCTCAGATACACACAACCCAGAAAGTCTTATAAATATTCCCATGTGAGCAGGGCACATGGGTGATTTCTTGTATTTTTAGTGATTGATGCTGCTGTCTGGTGTTTGCAGTTAAATGCTGTATTAAGACTTTTCTTTTTTCTTCCAGCTGTACAAAAAGCCGGATGTCCCGCTATATAAAAAAATCCGTTCAAGTGAGTAACTTGGGAGCTGTTTCTTCTGCCTCCATGTTCCTCTGAGCCTGGCACTTAAGTGAGCCCGTGTGTTTACAAACTCCTCTTGCTGTCTTCTCTCCAGATGTCTACGTCGATGTCAAGCCCCTTTCCGGCTACGAGGCCACCACCTGCAACTGCAGGAAGCCGGACGGCGGCGCCGGGAAGGGCTGCGTGGACGACTGTCTCAACAGGTACTGAGCTGCCCGGGCCCCGCGGCCTCGAGCGTCGTCTGGAGGGAAAAGTTAAATAAGCTCTGAGTTGCTCTCGTGCCGTTGCGTAAAGCCGTGCAAACCCCGCGTGACGGGCTGTCCTTACCCGCTCGGGCCTGGTGCCTTAAACAGCGGGAATCTGTTTCTCACAGTTCCGGAGGCTGGGAAGTCCAAGGTCAAGATGCAAGGATCTGCTGTCTGGTGAGGACCCGCCTCCCAGCTTACAGACAGCCACTTCCTTCCTGTGAGCTCGCCAGGCGTTTCCTCCGAGCGAGCTCGCGGGCCCTGGTCCGCAAGGGCAGGAGTCCCAGCACGAGGCCCCCACCTCGTACCCCGATATCAGCCGACTGACCTCCCAGATGCCCGAAGCCGAATAACCATCGCCCTGGCGGCTGGGGCTTCGGCTGTTCAGGTTGGGGGGACACGGACATTCAGCTCCTCCCGTGGGCTGAGCAGAGCACCAGAGAAAGAGTGAGACTTAGAGGCTCCCCACCCCCGGGTGTACAGCTTCTCACTGCTTATGAGACCCGAGGAAGGTCATCTGACCCCTCTAGTGAAAACAGTACCTTCTTGGTGGGGGGTTGGGAGGGCAGGGTGGCATGAAGTATTCAGCACAGTTCTAGAACTTTCCTAGATCTCCATGCATGGTAACCATAATGAGGGAGTGAGAGAGGAGGAAAACCGGGCCGGTGCCCCCTTAGCACGTGGATGGACGTGCGCGACGGAGCCCGCAGGGCCGTGGTCGCCGAACGGCAGTGGGGGGACGAAGACTGCCACTTTACTTGGGGGCCACTGAGTTCTCAATGACGTGGGGATTTTAAAATGGCGTGCCGATGGGGAGCCCGCGCTGGGGGTCTCTGCTGTTCTCAGCAGCATAAGCCCACTGGCGGGAAAGAAGAACCAGCGACGGGCCTTTACCCAGTGCTTCCTGTTCTAGATGGTTTTCTGGCCAAAGGCCCCGCCTCCCGTGTCATAGGACATCTGGGAACCGCCGCCGCACCCGTCACCGCACATCCACATCGTGTGCGCGCACACTGCGCGCTTCGTGTGGGAGGCCTGGCTGCTGGTGTAGACTGATGCACACTGACCTTCTTCCACTCGCAGAGGCTTTAGACACGCTTCTGTATTCGTGCGGTCCACTCGCTGCCCGTGTGGGGAGCTCGCTTACCTTCCGTAGGCTGGTGTGCCCGGGTGTGCCGCCCCCGTGGTCCATCATGCACGTTATTCCCAACGCTTTGCTATTAAGAATGCCACCGCGGTGACACTGGGTAGACTCCTCTTTCTTTAATTCTTCGGGTGCGCTCTCGAAGGAGCCTTACCCTCCAAGCGGCGGGAGGGCGCTCGGGGGCCGCGGAGGGCGCGCGGGGGCGGCGGGAGGGCGCGCGGGGGAGACGTCAGGGCGCGGGGGCGGCGGGAGGGCGCGGGGGGCTCGCGGGAGGGCGCGGGGGGGGGGGGGGCCGACTTCAGGGCGCCGGGGGGCCGCCGGAGGGCTGGGCTGATCGGGGCCTTCCCCGCCGGTCCGCCTCCGCTAGGGACTCCCGTCTGACTTTAGTTTTGTGCTTTAATATTTCATTGGTTTCATGGTTGGGAATATCGTATGTCTTTAAAATGGGCGAACTTGCGCTCCTGGATGTGTGTTTTGTACGGTAGTTTGTTGTCTGCGCGTTGCCGTAGTACAGCTGCCCTCTCCTCGTCGCTTCCTCTCTTTTTCACAGCGCCCCAGGGAGACGGGTAATAGGGTAGCAGATTGCTCTGTATTGTCCAAAACAGAATTTGAACCCACCTGTGTCTGATTCAGAAGTCGTGTTCTTTCCACTGTATACACTGCTTATTGCATAAGTCGTTAGTCTTTTAATCACGTGGAATTGGAATCCACACATTAACCGTGACATCATTACACTGGCTGTCTCCTGTCGTGTTTGTTGGGTGTCACAGTTATCCTTAACGCTGTGTCGCCTTTCTTCAAAAACAACCAACCACAACACCTCAGACCCAGTGCTGCCCTCTTTGTATCAGGGAGCACGACCCCGACGTATGCATGCATCTAACGAGTGACGTGACCGATGCAGACGTCCCTAAGGAAACTTAGAACGTATGACTCGGTGGTGCTTCCGTCTGTGTTTAAGAGTGACCCACATAAAGTCATACTTAAGTGGAGCGACCTAAACTCTTTCCTGTCTTTGGATTCAAGTTTTGTAAATATTTCAGAGGAGACCTCAAAGGATCTGGAAGATTCAATTTTGTGTCTATGTAAAATTTCACATATCCACAGAAAACTAGATTCAGGACTTTTTAGTTTTTATTTATTTTATTTTATTAACGTTTTTATTTATTTTTGAGAGACAGCACGAGTAGGGGAGGGGCAGAGAGTGGGAGACACGGACTCCAAAGCAGGCCTCAGGCTCCCAAGGGATCATGACCTGGGGCTCGAACTCATGAGCTGTGAGCTCATGACCTGGGCCAGTCAGATGCTTAACCAACTGAGCCACCCAGGTGTCCCCAGGACTATTTTTAAAACAAGTAATGAGTTTTTATCATTACTTCACATAAGTACTTTAAGAACATGTCCAACATTGTTAATAAACTGAGTAAGATACTCCCTAGTAAATACAGCAAAGCCGTGCCCTGTGAGCGGGATCGGGAAGGCGCGTGAAGGGGGCGCTTGCAGAAGTGTTCGTGCAGCGAACAGTCCCTCAGAAGGAAGCGTGAAGGTGGTGAACTTGACCCTAAGGAAGTGCCTCCCGCAGGCTGAGCTGACTGTCGCCCAGTGGGTGCACGGCCATTTATGTGACTGGGCACTCTGCTCTTTAGATAAGGGTGATGTTTATTCGAAGAAAGACTTATAAGACTTGGAAGTCTTGTGTGTGTGCACATTATATAACATATAATGTGATGTTCTGATCTCCCGTTATAGTCACGCTCACCCCTTCTTGTAATCATGTTCAGTCGCTGGGATTGAAGCCGTACACCAAAACTAAGTCCCTTCTGTGAGAGAGCTAGAATGGTGAGACCGGGGAGCAGCGAGAAGACCTGAGCGCGCAGCGGCGGCGTCCACTGTGTTCAGGAATCTTCGCTCGTTAACTCGCTAGCGGTCCTAGGTTCAGCCAGGACGTAGGCGGGAAATGTTACTTCCAGTGCAGGAGCGTCGTTTACACTAATGAAGTATACAATTCTTATAAAACAACAACAATGCAAACATACTGAACTGTATGCTTAAAAATATTTACAGTGTAGGGGCACCTGGATGGCTCAGTCGGTTAAGCCTCCGACTTTGGCTCAGGTCAGATCTCACAGTGTGTGGGTTCGAGCCCCGCGTCGGGCTCTGTGCTGACAGCTCGGAGCCTGGAGCTGCTTCCGAATCTGTCTCTCCCTCTCTCTGCCCCTCCCCCACCCATGCTCTGTTTCTCTCTGTCTCAATAAAAAATAAAAACATTAAAAAAACTTTAAGTAATAAAAAATAAATATGTATATATTTACAGTGAACGGTTTATATGTGATTTTGCCACAATTTAAAAAGGAAAAGAATCTGTACATACCCATGAGCTGCTTTAAAACAAAACCGCTGTGTAATCTTTAAATCATTAAATCCTTGGGGCGCCTGGGTGGCTCAGTCAGTTAAGCCTCTGACTTCAGCTCAGGTCATGATCTCACATTCGTGGGTTCGAGCCCCACGTCAGGCTCTGTGCTGACAGCTCAGAGCCTGGAGCTGCTTCAGATTCTGTGTCTCCCTCTCTCTCTGCCGCTCCCCCTCTCATGCTCTGTCTCTATCCCAAAAATAAATAAAACATTAAAAATAAATAAATAAATAAATAATTCCTTGGGGCACCTGGGTGGATCAGTTGGTTAAGCGTCCAGCTTAGGCTCAAGTCATAATATTGCAGTTCATGAGTTTGAGCCCCGCATCGGGGCCTCTGTGCTGACAGCTCACAGCCTGAAGCCTGCTTTGGGTTCTGTATCTCCCTCTTTCTCCGCCCCTTCCCACCTCAAGCTCTGTCTCTCTCTTTCTCAAAAATAAATTAACATTTTTTAAAAAGTTTAAATTATTAATTCCTCTGTGGTCTGTAGTTTTATTCTTAGCACAGAGCTAAATCTGATACCATGTTTCCCCAGGATGCTTAGTGGACAGTTAGTTTAATATGTCCAGTGTTTATAACTTGACTCGGTAATTTTCAGTACTGTTAAGCTTTGGAGTCACGTGTTAATGCCTTATTAGCCAATCCAACCTTGTTAAAGTTTAAAATGTCATGTATTCCTTTTAAAAGTTCCTATAAAATAAAAATGGGTTCATGAAGTCCTGTGTAATATTAATTCACATGCAGTTATCTCTTTTCTTTCTAGAATGATCTTTGCTGAGTGTTCCCCCAACACGTGTCCCTGCGGTGAGCAGTGCTGCAACCAGAGGATACAGAGGCACGAGTGGGTGCAGTGCCTGGAGCGGTTCCGCGCGGAGGAGAAGGGCTGGGGCATCAGGACCAAGGAGCCCCTGGCGGCCGGGCAGTTCATCATCGAGTACCTGGGCGAGGTCGTCAGCGAGCAGGAGTTCAGGTGCGCTGGCGCAGAGCGCACAGCAGCGGCGAATGGAGAACGCAGGATTTCAGGTTTGCTGCCAACTAATACTAACTGGCTTTCAATTCACCTGTCCTCTTTAGGAACAGGATGATCGAGCAGTATCACAACCACAGCGACCACTACTGCCTGAACCTGGACAGCGGGATGGTGATCGACAGTTACCGCATGGGCAATGAGGCCCGATTCATCAACCACAGCTGCGACCCCAACTGCGAGATGCAGAAATGGTGAGAGGGCGGGGCGGGGGGCGGAGCCAGGGGCCAGCAGAGCGGAAGGCACGAGGGGGTCTGTCCACGAGCCTCCCCGCGGCGGCTGCGGGAGGCCACGGCCCGGACAGGACGGCCGGCGGCCCCTGCAGGCAGGGGGGAGGCTGCTGCACCGGCTCTTGCCGCATCCGGGCCACTCCCAAGGAACTCTAACGGGGGAGAAGCCCAGACGTGCGGACTGCTCACCGTGGCTGTTACACGTTCTCCTGTGAGCTGTTCCCCGTATTTGTTACAAGCCCACCAGCTTTGTCACAGTGAGAAACAGAAATAAGTGAAATAGATTCGAATCTCACTGAAAAGGAACAAAATTACATCCTAGACGATCACACCGGCAGAAGCTGTCTGATGTAATGATTTTGGGGGGTTTTTTTGTTTTGATTTTATGTTTTATTTCTTTTTGAGAGACAGAGAGAGACAGCGTGAGCAGGGGAGGGTCAGAGAGAGAGACACAGAATCCGAAGCAGCTCCAGCCTCTGAGCTAGCTGTCAGCACAGAGCCCTACACAGGGCTAGAACCCACGCACGAACCGTGAGATCATGACCTGAGCCGAAGCCGGGTGCTCAACCGACTGAGCCCCCCAGGCGCCCCTGATGAAATGATTTTGGAACTCTGGGTCTGGTCTGTTGCAAGCTTGCAGCCGCTAGGGGAAGGCTGGGGTGGCAAGCCGGTTCCTTCCATCAGTTCCGGCTTAGAACAGTAGCGACCACCCGCCCTCTGCCCAGCCACACGGCAGGAGGCTCTGCGGGCGTTCCTGCAGCAGCTTGCTCGCTCACCGCGCAGGCGAGGCTGGGTGCAGAGGTCCCTGTCCTCCAAGCACGGAGGGGGGGTGGGGGGGCCGGGATCGCTGCTTCTGATCTGAGGGGCAGAGAGACGGGCAGCCATTGTTGTGGCCCCTCCTCCCCCACCTGACGTCACTGCCAAGAGCTTTGAAGGCCCTGCGTCCTGCCCCTTCATTCTCACATTTCCTTCCGGGAGCCAGAAATTAAAGGTTAGAATGTGTACACCTGGGGAAGGAGGAGATCGTATTTCCAGACATACCACATTATTAGGCTCAAATTTGCAGCTTTCAAGGAAAAATCACAAGGAATACAAAGAAACGGAAAACATAGCCCATTCAAAGGAAAAAAGTAATTCAAAATAATCTTTCTCTAAAAAGGACTCAGTCGCAGATACATTAGATAACAACTTTAAAACAAATGCCCAAAGATGCTCTAAGAACTACGGGATGATAATGGAGAAATTCATGAAAATGATGTGTAAACAAAATGGAAATATCAAAGAAAGAGAAAGCCTAAAAAAAAAACTAAAAAATTCTGAAAAGTACCATAATTGAAATGAAAAATTCACTAGAGGGATTCAAAGGCAAATTTGAGCAGATTAAAGAAAGAGTCCGTGAACTTCAAGATATGACAATGAAAATTCCCAAGTCTGAGGAACAGAAAGAGAAAAGATTGAAGGAAAGAGAACAGACCCTCGGCGACTCTGGGACACCGTCCAGCAGACCAGCATGTGCACGTGGGTGTCCCAGAAGTAGCCGAGAGAGCGTTTGAAAAAAACAATGATTGTAAACTGGCTAGATTTGATGGAGGACATGAACATAACAACCACAAAGCTCACTGAGCTCCGAGTAAGAAGAACTTAAAAGAGACACAGCAAGAAACATAATCAGACTTGGAAAAGATACAGAGCACAGCATGACAGCAGCCTTAGCCCAGCACGCATCACGTGCAGGGGATCCTCAACAAGATGATGTGTGGGCTTCCTATCTGGAATGCTGGAGGCCCGGGCCGCCTGGCTGGTTCGCCTGGTGGAGTGTACAGCTCTTCATTTCAGAGTCGTGGGTTCAAGCCCCATGCTGGTTATGAAGATTACTTAAATTCCTTTTTTTTTTTTTTTTTTTATTTATTCTTCAAAGACAGAGAGATAGCATGAGCAGGGGAGGGTCAGAGAGAGAGGGAGACACAGAATCTGAAGCAGCCTCCAGGCTCCGAGCTAGCTATTGGTACAGAGCCCGATGAAGGGCTCAAACCCATGAACCGTGAGATCATGACCTGAGCCGAAGCCGGACGCTTAACCAACTGAGCCACCCCGGCGCCCCAAGGTTATTTAAAATCTTAATTAAAACCAAAAAAAGCAGATAGCTTAAGCTCTCCAGTCAAGTGGCAGAGTGGAATTCAACATCTATTTATGATTAAAACTTTAAACAAAATGGGCATGAAGGGCACCTGGGTGGTTCAGTCAGTTAAGCATCTGACTTTGGCTCAGATGAAGATCTCACAGCTCATGAGTTCAAGCCCTCCATCAGGCTCTGTGCTAACAGCTCGGAGCCTGGAGCCTGCATCGGATTCTGTGTCTCCTTCTCTCTCTACCCCTCCCCTGCATGCTCTCTCTTTCTCTCTCTCAAAAATAAACATTAAAAAATATTTAAACAAAGTGGGCATGAAGGAACATTCCTCAGCATAATAAAGGCTACATACAACCACTGTCATCATACTCAGTGGGGAGCGTCTGAAAGCCTTTCAGATCAAAAGACACTCTTGGGGCGCCCGGGTGGCTCGGTGTCAGTTAACTTCTGACTTCAGCTCAGGTCATGATCTCACAGTTCGTGAGTTTGAGCCCCACATCAGGCTCTGTGCTGACAGCTAGCTCTCTCTGCCCCTTCCCCCTCTCAAAAATAAATAAATATTAAACGAAAACATCAGAAAACACTCTTACCACTTTTATTCAACACAGTACTGGAAGTACTCGCCAGAGCAGTTAGGCAAGGAGAAGAAACAAAATGCATCCAAATTGGAAAGGAAGAGGTAGGACCGTCTCAATCTACAGATGACATGACATCATATACAGAAGCCCCTGACGACTACCAAGAACACCGTTCGAGCCGATGAACAATGTCAGTAAAGGTGCAGGATTCAAAATCAAAATCTGCAGTGCAGCTGAATTTCCATACTTTAGTAATAACCTATCAGAGAAATTAAGAAAACAATCCTCCCATTCCCAACAGCAGCATAAAAAAATAAAATACCTAAGAGTAAATTTAATGAAGGAAGTAAAAAGCATGTACATTGAGACATTGGTAATTCGGTAATGGAAAAATTATAGAAGGCACAAATAAATGGGTGATAGTAAGTGCTCATGGAATGGAAGAATTAATGTTAAAATGTCCGTACTGCCAAAAGCAGTCTACAGACTCAATGCAATAAACATCAAAATTCCAATGGAAAGTGTTGGGGAAATAAGACAAAGAATCCTAATACCCCAATTAGTGAAAAGAATTGAGAAAGAAGAATAAAGCTGGAGGCCTCACACTTCCTGATTTCAAACTGTTACAATGCTACAGTCATCAAAACAGTGTGGCATTGGCCTAAAAACAGAAGTGAGTGTGGCACGAGAGAGAGAAACCCACCTCCCTGTGATCGACTTAAGGCAAAGGCAGGGAGCAGTCTGTTCAGGACGTTGTTGGGCAAACTGGACAGCCACATACGAAAGACTCCTGTCTTATGCCACACCCGAAAATCAAGTCGGGATGTCTTGAGAACTTGGAAGTACTCGGGGGTAAGCTCCTCGACTTCCGTCTCCAGGGGAGTTTTTGGGTTTGACCCCAGAAGCAAAGGGCAACAAAATGAGCAACTGGGACCACATCAAACTCAAGTTGCTTTACGGCAAAGCAAACCATCAACGCGATACAGCAACCCACAGAGTGGGGGAAATACCGCACTCCAGGTCCGTGACAAGCGGTTAACCTCTCCACTATACGTGACGAACTCTTACAACTCAGTAGCAACAAAGCAGTCCCCCTAAAAACTGGGCGAATGACCTGAATGGCTGTCTTTCCAAAGAAGACATGCAGGTGGCCCGTGGGTGCCCGGAACAGGGGCTCAGGCATCAGGGAAATGCACATCAGAACCACAGAGAGACACCACCTCACACCTGTTCAAATGGCTTTTCTGAAAACGACAAGAAATAACAAGAGTTGCTGAGGGAGAACACGAAGGCGAACCGTCGTGCGGTGAGGCGGGAACGTGAGCCGGCGCGGCCTCCGTGGAGAACGGAGTGGAGGGCGCCTGGGGCTCGGTCAGGCGCGCACATGACGCCCGGTCTCAGCGCAGGTCAGGATCCCCCAGTTTTCGGGTTGGAGCCCCGCCTCATCGGGCTCTGCATTGGCAGAATGGAGCCTTGCCTGGGCTTCTGTCTCTCTCCCTCCCGCCCCTCTCTCTCTCTCTCTCTCCCTCAAAGTAAATAACTAAAACCTTAAAAAAAAAAAAAGTATAAACTTTTCTCAAGAAATTAAAATTAGGGCTGCCTAGGGCACCTGAGTGACTCCGTCAGTTAAGTGTCCGACTTCGGCTCAGGTCATGATCTCACGGTTCGTGGGTTCAAGCCCCATGTCAGGCTCTGTGCTGACAGCTAGCTCAGAGCCTGGAGCCTGCTTCAGATTCTGTGTCTCCCTCTCTCTCTGTCCCTCCTTCACTTGTGCTCTGTCTCTCTCTCTCTTTCAAAAACAAACATTAAAAAAATATAAATGAATAAAACTAGGACCGCCTGGCTGGCTCAGTTGGTACAGCATGTGACTTTTTTTTTTAATTGGAACAGAGAGAAACAGAGCATGAGTGGGGGAGGGGCAGAGAGAGAGACACACACACAGAATCCAAAGCAGGCTCCAGGCCCTGAGCTGTCAGCACAGAGTGCGACGCGGGGCTCAAACCCACGAACCGTGAGATCACGACCTGAGCCGAAGTCGGACGGCTAACCGACTGAACCACCCAGGTGCCCCTTGTTTTTAATGTTTATTTATTTTTGAGAGAGAGCACAATTGGGGCAGAGAGAGGAAAGGACAGAGGATCCGACGTGGGCTCTGTGCTGAGAGCAGAGAGCCCGACGCCAGGCTTGAACCTACAAACTGAGTCCTGTCCTGAGCTGAAGTTGGACACCTAACCAACCACTCGGTTGCTCCAATGAGCAAACATTTCTAATACATTTTATCTTGATACACAAGCGATGATGTCCCACGATCACATCTGAGCCAATGGTTCTGAAATCTGCGTGCTTCGGGTTACAAGCATGTTTCCAGAACAAATTAGGCTCACAAACCAAGATTTTACTCTACTTAGAGATGAATTAAAATAACACAGCGCACCAAAACTTGCAGGACACAGCAGAGGGAGTGCTGAGTAGAAAGTTTGTAGGCATAAATGTTCACATTACAAATAAGAAAGATCTCACGTCAGCAACCCAACTTTACCACTTACGGAACTTTAGAAAAAGAACAACCTAAACCCAAAGCCGGCAGAAGGAAGGAAATCATGAACATCAGAGTGGTGATAAACAGAGTATCGGAAAATCAATAAAACCCAACGTTGGTTCTTCAAAAAGATCAAGTCAACAAGTGTTTGCTGGATGGACTCAGAATGAAAGAGGACTCAAGTCACTAAATTCAGGAATGGAAGTGGGGTCATCACCACCATTTCTACAGAAATACTCAGGATTGTAAGAGAGTGCTGTCAACAGTTGTATGCCAAACTATCGGATTACCTCGTTGAAGTGGACGGCTTTCTTGAAACACAAAACCTACCAAGACTAAAATCATGAAGAGACAAAAATCTGAATAGACCTGTAACTAGTAAAGAGATTGACTCCACAATCAAAAATCTCTCAACAACGAAAAGCCTTAAACCTGATGGTTTCACTGATAGGTTCTTCCAGACTAATGCCAGCCCTTCTCTAACTTCTGCAAAAAAATTGAAGGAAACACTTCCTATCTCATTCTGTGAGGCCAGCATAGTCCTGATACCAAAGCCAGACAGAGACCCCACAAGAAAATGACAAGCCAGGCCAGTGTGCTTACGAACACTGATGCGCACGTCCTCAACAGAAGGCTAGCGAACAGAAGTTAGCAGCATGTTAAGTGGACTCTGTGCCCAGACCAAATGGGATCTATTCTTGGAATGCAGGAATGGTTCAACATGGGAGAATCAACCCACGTGATATGCCATGGCAACAAAATGAGAGAGAAAAATCATTTCAGTTGATGCAAAAAAACCATTTGACAGAATTCAACACCCTTTAATAATAAAAGCACTCAAGAGGCGCCTGGGTGACTCATTCAGTTATTCCTCCTTCTCTTAATTTCAGATGATCTCGTGGTTTGTAGGTTCGAACCCCGCGTCAGGCATTTCACTGACAGCATGGAGCCTGCATGGGATTCTCTCTCTGCTTCACTCTGTGCCCCTCCCTTGCTCGCACTCTCAAAATAAATAACAAAAATAAAAAGCATTCAATAAAATACGAATAGAAGAAAACGACCTTAACGTAATGCCGTGGCCTCCGTCATCCACCTCACTTCGTCTCGTCATGTGGGCATTTTATCATCTCCCATCATCACAGGGAAAGGAAGAATGAGTGAGAGGGAGAAAGAGACCACATTCCATTAACTTTTATTACAGTCTGTTGCTATAGGTGTATTTTATTATTTGTTGTTAATCTTTTACTGCGCCTAACTTATAAATCAAATTTTATCTTAGGTATGTATGTTTAGAAAAGACCTAGTATGTTTGGAGTTTGGTTCTATCCACAGATTGAGCTATCCACGGGGGGTCTTGGGATGTATCACCCGCAGATGGTAGGGGGCTGCTCTAGGAGTCCGGTATGAAAACACACGCAGACATCATCCGAACTAATGGAAGACGGAACGCTTTTCCTCTAAAGTCACAAGCTACGTGAGGATGCTCGCTCCTGCACTTCTGTTTAACGTGGTGTTAGAAGTTCTGGCCAGAACAGTTAGACAGGACAGAGAGAAGACATTCAAATCCGAAAGGAAGAAATAAATTTAACTTTATTTGCATATGATATGATCTTATCGGTACGAAAGGCTCCATGAAGAAGCTGTTAGAGCTCATAAATAAATTCGGCAAAATAACAGTACAAAGTCAGCACACAAAATCAGGTGCGTTTCCATACACAGTGAGCAATCTGAAGAGGAAATTACAAAAATAATCTCATTTATAATAGCCCATAAAAAGAATAAAATACTTAGGACTTAACCAATCAGGTGAAAGAATTGTACCATGAAAAAACTACAGAACACTGCGGAAAGAAAATTGAAGACATAAAGTAATGGAAACACATCCCATCTCCATGGATCGTAAGACTTAATATTGTTAAAATATTGATATTACCCGAAGCCATCTACGGATTCAGTATAACCCCATCAGAACCCGGATGACTTTTAATGCAAAAAAAGAAGAACCCATCCTGAAATTCACATGGAATCTTAAGGGACTTGAACAACCAAAGCAATTCTTTAAAAGGATGACTCTTTAAGGATTTAACACTTCCTGATTTCAAAACTTAACTACAGGGGCGCCTGGGTGGCTCAGTCGGTGAAGCATCCGGCTTCGGCTCAGGTCATGATCTCACGGTTCGTGGGTTCAAGCCCCGCCCGCGTTGGGCTCTGTGCTGACAAGCTCAGAGCCTGGAGCCTGCTTCTGATTCTGTGCCTCCCTCTCTCTCTGACCCTCCCCTGCTCGTGCTGTCTCTCTCTTTCTCTCTCTCTAAAATAAATTAAAACAGTAAAAAAAAAAAATTTTTTTTTAATTAACTACAGAGTTACAGTCATCAAAGCAGTGTTGTATTGGCATAAGGACAGACCAATAGAGCCATGAAAGAAGATGCAGAGCTCAGAAATAACCCCTCACATACACACTCCGTAAACAGCTCAGAAATGACCCCTCACATACACGCTCCGTGAACAGCTCAGAAATGACCCCTCACATACACGCTCCGTGAACAGCTCAGAAATGACCCCTCACATACACACTCAAGTGATTTTTGACAAGTGTGCCAAGACCATTCAGTGGAGGAAGGACAGTCTTCAACAAAGGGCGCTGGCAGAGCCGGGTGTCCGCGTGCAGGAAAAATGAACTGGACCCGTACCTCACACCTTATACAAAAGTGAAATAGGTCGAGGACCTAAACTAAGCCTGAGACAGTAAAACTTGTAGAAGGCTTAGGACAGAACCTCACACAGGTAACCAGGGGGAAAAAACCAAACTGGATTTCATGAAAATTTTTAAATTTTACATGTCAAAAGACACAAAATAGAAGAAAATAAACATCCTGATTCAAAAATGGGCAGGGGCACCTGGGTGGCTCAGTTGGTTAAGCGTCCAACTCTTGATTTCTGCCCAGGTCATGATCTCGTGGTTCCTCAGTTTGAGCCCCGCTTCGGGCTCTGCGCTAACGGCACTGACCGTGGAGCCTGCTTCGGATTTTCTCTCTGCCCCTCCCCTACTCATGCGTTTGCACTCGCTCGTGCTCTCTCTCAAAATGAATAAATAATCTTAAAATTTTCTAAAGGGCAAAGGCCTTGAACGGACATTCCTCCAAGGAAAAGACACAAGTGGTCAATGAGCATGTGAGAAGGTGCCCAGGCACTAACCCTCAGGAGACCCCGCCTCACAGCTGTGGGCACAGCTGCTCGCAGAGTAACAGAACACAAGTGTTGATGAGGATGTAGAAAAATCGGGATCCTTTCACAGTTTGTGGGACTATAAATGGTATTTCCACGTGTGGAAACTCAAAAAATTAAAAACAATTCCCATATGACCCAGCAGCCCCACCTCTGGGCATTTCCCCAGGATCGGAAGCCGTGTTTTGCGGCCACGGCCTCCTATGCACAGCAGTAAAATGCGGCGGCAGCCCAGGTGTCCTCGGCGGGGGCTGGGCCAGCGAAACGTGCTGCGTACATGGTGGAGTCACCAGCCAGCCTGAAAAAGGAAGGAAAATATGCGGTATCCTACATCATGGATATGAACTTTGATGACATTATGCCGAGTAAAAAAAGCCAGTCCCCAAAGACAAATCCTATACAGTTCCACCTGCATGAGGCACCTACCGGAGTCAGGGTCGCAGAGAGCGGGGCGGGGGTGACAGCGGGGAGGAGTGGGAGGCTCTGACTCGGGGAGTGCTCCAGTTACAAGATGAGAAGCGCTGGGAGCCCGGTTAGTGGTGATGGCTGCACAACAATGTGGATAGACTTAACACAACATTTTATGTCGTGTGTGTGTGTGTGTTTTAATGTTTATTTATTTTTGAGAGAGACAAGAGTGCGAAGAGGGGAGGGGCAGAGAGAGAGGGAGACACAGAATCAGAAGCAGGCTCCAGGCTCCGAGCTGTCAGCACAGAGCCCAACATGGGTCTCGAACCCACTAACTGCGAGATCATGACCTGAGCTGGTCAGACATGAAACCAATTGAGCCATCCAGGCGCCCCAAGATACAGGTCTTAAATGTAAATTACCACCTGTTTTTACAGATGTATACACCCACACAACCCACATCCTTACCAACATAGTGAACATTTCCATTGTTTCAGAAAGTTCCTTTCTCCCTCTTTAGAATCTCACCACCCGAAGGCAGACAGTGGGTTGGTCTCTGTCACCAGGCGCTCTGCCTGGTGTGGAAGTGCTGACGCACGTAGTCGCCCACGTCGGCCTTCCCCGAGAAGAGTGACTTGACGGTGTGCCCGTGCTCCTGAGCACATCAGTGTTCTGTCCATTTTTATTCAGGACTGATGTTCCTTTATATCAGTACGCCACAGTTGCTTTATCCATTTTCCTGAACAGTTTTTTCTATTGGAAAAGTTAAATGAAATGAACAAATTCCTTGAAAAAGCACATTTTGCCAAAAAGAAGCCAGAATAGATAAAAAGTCTGAACGTCCCCCAGAGAAATAGGTGTATAATTAACAGTTTCTGACACAAGAAATCCAGGCCTGAGTCCCCTCACTGACACCTGTCCTTAGAGTGCCGTCTGCGCTCCCGTGTCCTGTAAACTCCCCCGGGCCGTGCCGCTCGTGTCGCCGTCATCCAAGGCCTGACAACAATGGTAAAAGGAAGAACAAATATAAACCAGTATCTCCCATGAACATAGACACAAAAGTCCTGATTTAAATGTTAGCAAAAAAATTAAATACAGCTTGAGGAAAGCAGCCCTAGCCATTTGTAAGAAGGCGGACACATGACGTGTGGGGTTTACTCCAAGAACAAAAGCCTGGTTGGTCGAACATTCACAGTCAGTGTCACTTACTCCAGTGACAGAATTAAGGCAAAAAATGATCTATCATCCCAGCAGGGGCAGTAGAAAAAGTATTTGATTAAATTCAGTAGTACCTATAGGGGTGTCGGCTGGCTCAGAACAGCACACGCTCCTGTTGATCTTGGGGTGGTGAGTTCAAGCTCCATGTTGGGTGTAGTGGTTACTGTAAAAAATAACCTTTTGGGGGCACGTGGGTGGCTCAGTCAGTTAAGCATCCAGCATTGGCTCAGGTCATGATCTCACGGTTCATGGATTTGACCCCTGTGTCTGGCTCCATGCTGAAAGTGCAGAGCCTGCTTGGGATTCTCTCTCCCCGTGTCTCTCTGCTCCTCCCCTGTTTGTGTTTCTCTCTCTAAATAAATAACTTTTAGAAAATGCATTATATTCCCTTGGTTATTAGTTGTGTGACTTCGGATAAATTACTTAACCTCTCTGGGCCTCCGTTTCCTCATTTATGAGACTGACGCGCTGCCCACTGCGCTAAGAGGGCAATCCCGTTTCCTCGTTTAGAAAATGGGGGCTGTACCACCTGATAATCGTGCCTTGTTACTACAGCTGTTGGCAGGATTAAGTAAGTTAGTACAACAAATGTTATAATTAATTTAACAATCACTCAAGTGAGAGCTATGGTGATTTATTACCTAAAGTATCTAGAATACTACATGATATCATTAGCAAGTTACATAAAATAGAACCGAAGAACAACTCATGTGCAGGTGAGGAAGCTAGAGAACTAGGAGAGTTTTACAGACTAACTATAAGAAATAATTCTTTTTTTCTTTTTTTAATATTTATTTTTTGAGAGAGAGAAAGAGACATGGTGTGAGTGGGGAAGGAGCAGAGAGAGAGAGAGAGACACAGAATCGGAAGCAGGCTCCAGGCTCTGAGCTGTCAGCACAGAGGCCGATGTGGGGCTCGAACTCACGAACCGTGAGATCATGACCTGAGCTGAAGTTGGACACCCAACCGACTGAGCCACCAGGCGCCCCTGAAATAATTCATTTAATAAGTAGCCCTATGCTGTGTTTTAGATGGACTTTGAATACCAAGCAGGAAACGTTAAGACCTGTTCTCAGTGACATCATAGTCCGTATTTTCCAGAAAGCTGGTTGAGGGCTATTAATCTGGCAGGGTTGCACAGGCTGGACAGAATGGAAGAGAGATCTTAACACTGAAGAGTTTGGCCAGGAAACCGGAGTAATTGAACACAGAGACAGAGGCGCACTGGAAATCAGTATGCCAGCTTTTCCAGGGCTAAGGCGGGGTTTTAAGAATCTCTACCTTCAGGGGCGCCTGGGTGGCTCAGTCTGTTAAGCATCCAACTCTTGATTTGGGCTCAGGTCATGACCTCACAGCTTTGTGGGTTCAAGCCCCGACCTCAGGCTCTGCACTGACCCAGGGAACAAGGATCTCTGTCTTTAACTCTGACCTTTTCTATAGGTCTGTCAATGGCGTGTACCGGATCGGACTGTATGCTCTTAAAGACATGCCGGCCGGCACCGAGCTCACCTACGACTACAACTTCCATTCCTTTAACGTGGAAAAGCAGGTAAGCCCAGGCAGCCCGTCCCGAGGCGGGTCGAGGGCCCTCACGACTCGGCCCCGCGAGCATCGACGGGCGGCCGCTGAGACGCGCCTTGGAGAAGGCGGCCCTCGCCCGCTCGCCGGCCGCCTGCCAGCCTTCCCTGGCCTCGGAGCTCCGGAGGGAGGCCTCCGGCGTGTGCGGTCCTCCGTCAGTTCTTAACTTGCCTCGTGCCGTTTTCCCAAGTGTCAGCTTTCCTGTCCGTGGAAACATGGATTTTTCTCTCCATGATTTTCCTCTGTATCCGAAGGTCCCGATTCACACTTACTGTCAGGGGCCCAGGTGCTCAGATTTCCGGTCACTTGTAAGTGACCCCCCCGCCAAGCGTTCTCTTTCCTTTCAAAGCAACTGTGCAAGTGTGGCTTCGAGAAGTGTCGGGGCATCATCGGGGGCAAGAGTCAGCGCGTGAATGGGCTCGCCGGCGGCAAAGGCGGCCAGCCCGTGGCTGCCCACAAAAAGTCGGGGCGCTCGAAGGAGAAGAGGAAGTCGAAGCACAAACTGAAGAAAAGGGTGAGTGGTGACGCCCGGCCTTCCCCGAACCAGCTCGGGGGCGGCTGCCCGGGTGGTGAGGGGCGCGGAGGGCCCTGGCAGTCTGCGCCCGATCTCTCACCGCGCCGTCTCCTGCGCCGGGTCCGTGCGTTTTGCAGAGAGGCCACCTCTCCGAGGAGCCCAGTGAAAACATCAACACGCCCACAAGGCTGACCCCCCAGTTACACATGAAGCCGATGTCTAACAGAGAGAGGTGAGGAGGCCTGCTTGCCTTTTGAGATTTGCTTGTCTGGTTAAAAAATGAGGAGCCCTCTGCAGGGTCGAATCGCTTCCTGTGTGCGGGAGGTTCACTTCCTGTGTACGGTCGAATCACTTCCTGTGGGGTTGAATCACTTCCTGTGTGCGGTCGAATTACTTCCTGTATGCGGGAGGCCTATCACCATTCCAGAGGGGGTTAATATTCTGAAAACTAAATTTCAGTGTATTTGGTTTCCTTTTTTAATCTTGTGTTTTACAAAGTAAATGCTTTTTATTAATTTAAAATTTTTTAAATACTTTAAAACTTTGTTCAGAGAAGGGTTACATGGGCTTTGCCAGCTTGTCCAAGGGACCCATGCAGAGAAGAGGTCAAGGTTCCCTGCTTGTTGGTTCATTAATAGAGCAGTGAAAGGATCTTTAGTGTCATTTCCGCTCCTCCTGCATTCAGGTAAGATGTGTCCATGGCAGAAGGAAGCGAATGATGCGTGTCCGTCTGAGGTTCTGCGTCTCCCTGACCCTACGCTCCAGCATCTTAGAAAGTTCATCCTTGCTTGCAACTTCACTATGATTTTAACTTACCCTTTCATCCTGTATCGTGTGGCGTCATAGAAATTTTAGATTATGATCACTGAGGCGCTGCCCACTGCCCCAAGAGGGCCGCTTGGAATCATAGAAATTTTAAACCTCAGCAAAACAGAAATGAACCAGTCCAGTGGTTTTCTGCTCTGGGAGCTTTTAAAAACTCCTGCTGCCCGGGCCGCACCTCGCTCAGACCACTTACACCGCCACCTTCAGAGGTGGGACCCAGGCCTCAGCAGTGCACGGCGCTCTCCAAGCTACACCTGACTCCTCTCACCCTCGAGGTCTGCGCGGAGGCGCTGCCCCGAATACAGTCGCTGTGCACGCCTGCCTTTTCCCGCTGGTCCTGAGGCCCGGCTTTGTTTTGGCGACTTCCTTTAGAGTTTGTACACGTTCTCCGTAAGTCTCTGCCTTCTGGTCAGGATGTGCCATTTCCAGAAGTTTTGCAGCTTTTCAGTGGTATTTGCCAGATACTTATAAATACTGTAAGGGACTGTTTGGGGGCACCTGGGTGGTTCAGTCGGTCAAGTGTCCAACTCTTGATCTCAGCTTGGGTCTTGATCTCCCTCCGTGTCATGTGTTCATGCACTGGGCATGAAACCTACTTTAAAAATTTATGTATTTTCGTATATATGAATGTTTTATATGGGAAAAAACTAAGATGCAAAACTGGGCATGAAACCTACTTTAAAAATTTATGTATTTTCGTATATATGAATGTTTTATATGGGAAAAAACTAAGATGCAAAACTGAATTATGTTTCCCCATATATAATTATTTTTTAATAGCTGAATTAACTGATAATTACTTATATCATCTTAACAATGATTTATATAGAGTAGATGTATAATAAACGCTTATTAAATTAATGAATAAAGGAACTTCCTTCCTTCCTTCCTTCCTCCCTTACAGGAATTTTGTGTTAAAGCATCATGTGTTCTTGGTCCGAAACTGGGAGAAGATCCGGCGGAAGCAGGACGAGGCGAAGCCCAGCAGTGACAGCATGCACTCTGCGTCGCTGTGCGCCCGCTGGGGCGGCGTGTGCCGTGACGACGGGAACATCAAGTCAGGTGAGGGCCGTGGCGGGCCCCTCCTGTCCCTGGGAGGGGCGCCTCACCGGGGCCGCTGTCCAGAGACTCCCTGCAGCCTGGGCCCAAACAGCTCCAAGCCCCGCGTGTCGGGACAGCACCCTCCCCCATTGCTCTCAGCTCCTGACTCGCTGGTCTGTGCTCCGGGAACTGGGAAGAAGGCCCCTCACCCGCTTCCCAGCCCCCCTGCAGCCTGCGCGTTTGCAAATGCATGATGGGAGGGGGTCCTCTGTCACCCTGCCCGCCTGGAGGGAAACCTCCGATGGCACACAGGGACACCACACTGGGCGGCAGTGACAGCAGCGTGGGTTTGAAGACTTTCCCCACGTTCAGATGCGCTTCTACACACAGACCTCAAGATGCCTTTTCGCCTCTTGAGCAAACAACCTAATGGCATCCTGAGTTCAGCTCTGTCGTCCCAAACAGACTGAAAACAGCCTTGCTAACTAGAAACAGGGTTCGGTGACTCATGCTGCTCCAGGTCTTGCCTTCTGTCCCTCACAAAGCAGACACGTTACTCGTGGTATGTGTGGGAAAGAGACAGATTTAGAAATTTGCCTTCAGTCCTGTCAATAATTTGATTGCCGTCAGTTTTCTGAACTTAGGTCCCACTTAGGTCAGAGCGTCTGATAATAGCAGTTACTTCCGGAGTCTTTATGACGGGTCAGTCCCTGAGCTAAACACGTCCAGAGCATTCTCTCACTCAGTCTGCACAGCTTTCCCGTGGTGCCGTCATGAAGCTGGGACACAGAGAGTGTATGTAACTCACCCGTAGTCCCACAGCTGGGAAGCAGGGTGGCCACTGCCCTGTGCACGTCTGGCCCCGTTTTCTGACATTCTTTACGGGGGCGAGAGAGAACCGCGTGACCGCTGGTCTGCCTGAGCACTTCAAGGACAGTAGCGCAAGTGGCAAGACTCCGTGGGGGCACTGATTTTCACTTGACCCTTGCAGATGTCTTCATGACCCAGTTCTCCGCCCTGCAGACAGCGCGGTCTGTCCGGACGCGGCGGCTGGCGGCAGCTGAGGAGAACGTGGAGGTGGCGCGGGCGGCCCGCCTGGCCCAGATCTTCAAGGAGATCTGCGACGGCATCATCTCCTACAAAGGTGACCATGCCCACCCGAAGGCTTTCTCCTCTGCTTCCTGGACAAAGCCTGTCACTTACCCCCACCCAAGACACCCAGGTTCAAGAACGACGGGTGTTCGGGGCTAGCGGTTCGGGAAGTTACTTCCCTCTTCCTGCTCAGACTGTAGAGTTGATAGGACTGACGCTCGTCTTGGGGGGGTGCTGACTGGGTCTCGTGCCTTGATCGCTTCTGTCAGTCCTTGGTATTTACTGGGCTCCGCCGCAGTTACGTCCTGCATCCGAGATCATGGTGTTCACGGGGGCTCCGCCGCAGTTACGTCCTGCGTCCGAGATCATGGTGTTCACGGGGGCTCCGCCGCAGTTACGTCCTGCGTCCGAGATCATGGTGTTCACGGGGGCTCCGCCGCAGTTATGTCCTGCATCAGAGACCACACGTCTCTGCTGCAGGATGGAAGGAGCCGGTCTCGGTCCCGGATGTACTTTTCCTGACTGCGCAGGGGATTTGCAGTTCAAGGAAACGGTGTTGTGAACATACAATTTCAGTGTTTTGTTTTTTGGGTTTTTTTAAGTAATCTCTACACTCAACCTGGGGCTTAAACTCACAGCCCTGCAATCAAGAGCTGCAGCTCCGCCCGCTGAGCCCGCTGGGCGCCCCTTGAGCTGTTTGGATTGCAACCAAAAGACCTTTGAGAATCTAGTAAAAGCTGTGGACTCCCCAGAAAAATGTATAACTTTGCACGTATTTGGGGAGTTCACAGGCCCTGGCCCCTGCATTAAGGAAAAGAACATAAAGTTGCAAGAAAATTACTTTAAAAGCGTTTTCACGAAAACCCTTTTACCAGGCCGCTCCTCTTTCAAGGCCTCTTTTGAGTATGTGTTGGGGGCGACAGTGGGGAGGGAGAGGTTTTCGTTTGGGGGGGCTGGTGTGGTGGCCAACATGACTTTTTCCGACCAGGGGATCTGGAAATGTTTAGAGTGAAGGATTTTGGGGACACCTGGGTGGCTCGTTTGGTCAAGCAGCTGACCGGATCTTGGCTCAGGGCACGCTCTTCCAGTCGTGAGGTCGAGTCCCTTCATCAGGCCCGGGCTGGACGTGGAGCCTGCTTGGGATGTTCTCTCTCCCTCTCCCCCCACACTCCCCCCCACTCTTGTGAGCACTCTCTCTCAAAAAAAAAAAAAGAAGTAAAAGGAGAGATTTTTAACAAGTACTTGCAGCTTTTTGCTATCAGTTTGGGCCGGTTTCTCCGTCCCTCTCCCTAGATTCTGAGGAACCTAGTTTTCCCTCTCGTTTCTCAGTCCACTACTTAGCTCCATGTCTTAGTGGCTCTTCGCAGTTTTGTTAACCTGCAGATAGAGGGGAAGGGGGACCGACCTGTCCTAAGATTTAGAGTTCTGTACTACTGCTCTGTCTCCGTCCCCAAGAAGTCACACCCCGTTGCCCGCCAGCCCTGCCTGAAGGGACATGAGCCCGCAGTCAGTAAATACGTCTGCACCCCTACCTTCTGGCAGGAGACAACAGGCTTTTTCTCTTTAGTAGTTTCTGGAAAGAAACGTGGTGAAAGTTCCTCAAAAATTTCAAAAACGGGAATACAAAAAATAAAAAACCAACTAGAAATACCATAGGACCCAGTAATCACACTCATGGGTATTTGCTCCAAACAAAAATACTAACCAAAAAAGATAGAGGCACCGCTGTGTTTTTTGTGGCATTATTAGACTGGCCAGGCTGTGGGAGCAGCCCGAGCGTCCGTCCATGATGAGTGGATAAGGACGACATAATAAATACATACAGTGCAGTGTTACTTGGCCATTAAAAAAACAGGAAACCTTGCCGTTTGTGACAACGGAGATGGACCTACAGGACGTTATGTTTAGTGAAATAAGTCAGACAGAGATTTCACTTGTGTGTAGAATCTAAAAAGGAAAACGAGCAGATCCTTAAATCCAGAGAACAGTCTGGAGGTTGCTGGAGGAGGGGTGGAGATGGGTGACACAGACTCGCAGTCCGGGGGGTGAAGACCGCGGCGCAGGGCTCGGCGGCCGCGGTGCGCGGGGGGCGAATCGAGCTCTCAGACCCCGTGTTGCACCCCTGAAACCTGCCCCGTGCTCCGGGTCAGCCCTTCTTCCACAACAACATGGCACCTTGAGAAAGAAAGGAGGGAAGGTGGGCAGCCCCCCACAGGCCGAATTCCGTTCTCAGGATACAGAGTAACTGTGTTCTAAGGAAACGGATTCCAGGAAATATTCACAGTAAACTATTCACTGTCCGGAATTTGACTGCATCCACACAAGCAGAGTAATAGTAACCGAGGGTCATCGACAAAAACTAGGAAAGTGTTTTTGGGTGAGACGTTCTGTGCGTCAGGGACCGTTTCCCCAGCCCGCCCCACACAAACAGCCGCTCGCCTCACTGGCTCCCAGAGGCGGCGTCTTGGGCACGTCTGCCTCCTCTTTCATGGTCCAGGTAATCCTGAGGGGACCGTCCCTGCCTCGGTGCCCACGGTCCCGGGAAGTCCTTGCACATTTCATGGCCGCCCTCAAGAAAAAACTTCGATGTTTTTCCCTTTAACTTTTAATTGTGGGGATTCTGTGTTTTCAGGAGGAGTTAGTACCTGCCCCTCTTGAGTCCTGTCAGCCTAAACCCTTGCCTTCCCTTGCAGATTCTTCCCGACAAGCTCTGGCAGCCCCCCTTCTGAACCTGCCCCCGAAGAAAAAGTAAGTTCACAAACATGGGCATCCTGAGTGCCAGCCGGGTGCCAAGCGCCTGGCTGACGCCCGTCTGTGCTGCAGGAACGCGGATTACTACGAGAAGATCCCCGACCCCCTGGACCTGGCCACCGTGGAGAGACGCATCCTCACCGGCCACTACAAGACCGTGGAGGCTTTCGACGGCGACATGCTCAAGGTCTTCCGGAATGCCGAGGTATCCCAGCCGCCAGACGTGCGCGTACCGTTTTGAAGAGAACTGTTCTAGATGTTTAAGATTTTTACCCTCTTCTGTCAAATTTATATTCCTGGCTTCAAAATACAACAGGTTTTTTTTTTGAGAGAGAGAGAGAAAGTGCTTGAGGGCAGAGAGAGAGAGTCCCACACAGGCCCGTCAGCACAGAGCCCAGGGCAGGCTCGATCCCGCAACCCCGGGGTCACCACCTGAGCCAAAATCAAGAGTCAGACGCTCAACCGACTGAGCCACCCAGGCGCCCCGAAAGGTGACAGTTTTTGCTGAGTCCCCTGTGGGTAAGTCCCCAGTATCCTCAGCAGTGTGGAGTCTCATAGGATAGAAGCAGTGACGTGACCAGAACGGAAGGTTCTGTAGAAGCCTGTTCAGTGCTGAGCCTCCGTAGCCCACAGCACACGCCACCGTGCTGCGGTCGCCTGTGCTGTCTTTCCTGAAGACACTACGTCCATGTGAGAGGCCCAGAAGTGTGTACAGTAAAAAGAACTTAATCTTACGGATGGAACCGAGGAGGGTTAGACCCGTGGGTTGTAGAATAGCTGATGCTCATTGAAGAGAAGGTGGCCTCAGACCGATTTCAAGGAGAGGACGGGGGGCTGCGGGGCACATAGGGAAGAGGCAGTTTCTCGGTGATTTTTAAAATACCTTGGAAAGGAACGGGAGGACGAAGGGGGCTCTGAGATCCGGGAGAATCGAGGTGGAAGGAGGAGTGAGAGAGAGGCGAGTATGAGGAGAAGTAGAGCGATCTTGAGTCACGACACACTTTCCGCCGAAGCCCAGCCTCCGCGCGCACGCACAGCTACTGGCTGCGTCCCCGAGTCCGCAGGACCGAGCCCGGGCCCTGCCCGCTGCCCGCACCCCGGGGCCGCTCCCCGCTCACTGTGTTTGCCCTCAGGTGGGCGCGAGGCCTGTGACCTCGGGGGCGGCGGCAGAGCCGATGGGAACCCTTCCAGCAGATTCTGGTTTTCCTTCCTGTTAGTTGATACTCGATGGTATTGGAAATGTTAGCTGGAATGGGGGAGGGGGCCTTGCCACCTCCCTGGGTGGGTGTGGACCGAGCTGTGCGCTGCCGTGGGCCCGACCGCCCGCCCCCCGGCCCCTGCTGGGCGCCCCGCTCCGGGACCAGACGCATTGCGCCCGGCTGACGAGCCCGCCCGTGTCTCTCTCTCCCCTCCGCTGTCTTCAGAAGTACTACGGCCGGAAGTCCCCCGTCGGGAGGGACGTCTGCCGCCTGCGGAAGGCCTACTACAACGCCCGGCACGAGGCTTCGGCCCAGATCGACGAGATCGTGGGCGAGTCTGCGAGCGAGGCTGACGGCAGCGAGGCCTCCGTCTCCGAGAAGGAGAGCGCGCACGAGAAGGACGATGACGTCATCCGCTGCGTGTGCGGCCTGCACACGGACGAGGGGCTCATGATCCAGTGCGACAAGTGCATGGTGAGCCGGCGCGGCTCTGCCTCGCGGGGGCCCCCCTGCCCCCGGCCCGCCCGCCTTTCTCCTGCGTCCGTCCTGCCGGCTTCCCCGCCTCGCCATCCCCCTGCACGGCCTCAGGGAGGCGGGACCCAGACCAGGGATTGCGTGGGCGGCGCCCCGAGCCCAGACGTGGCCGCAGCGCAGGGGCGGAGCTCCGGACGGAGGCGGCTCTGAACTCACCACCTCCCAGGGCAGGAAGGGGGCCACACGGGGTGGTCTGGAGGCCAGAATTAGGCAGCGGCACAGAGGAACACTGTGCAGGGCCAGGGTGCTCAGCCCGCTAGGCGGCCGACTCTTGACTTCGGCTCAGTTCGTGATCTCACAGTCTGTGGGATCGAGCCCCCCATCGGGCTCTGCGGTGACGATGTGGAGCCCGTGCGGGATTCTCTCTCTCGCTCGCTCGCTCTCACTCTCTCTCTCGCTCTCTTCCCTAACCTTTCTCTTTCTCACTCTCTCAAAAATAAATTTAAAACTTCAAAGAAGAAAAAGAAACGTGTGCCCGGCCGCTGCGGCAGCCGGGTCACGGCTCTGCGTTGCTCATTCTCAGTGAGCAGCTTGCTTCTCTGTCGCCTCTGCCCTGTGTGTGCGTCCGGGGCCAGCGCACGTTCACACGGACCCTCGTCCCTTAGTTCCTGTTTGCCTCCGCCCCGTCCCGCTGTTCCGTTTTGTTACCCCCCTTCTCAGCGAGCCCCCTCCCAACCGCACTCTGTCCCCGCAGGTGTGGCAGCACTGTGACTGTATGGGGGTGAACTCGGACGTGGAGCACTACCTCTGTGAGCAGTGTGACCCGAGGCCTGTGGACAGAGTAAGCTGCCCCCTGGGGATGGTGGGGGGGCGGGGTTAGCGCCCGCCCCCCCCCCCTTCTGATTGGATAAGCCACCCGGACCCACCTCTCTGGGCCTCAGTGTTTTCCAGTTTACTTCCGCCCTTTCCTTACTCAAGTGTGTGGTCGAAGGGGAAATAAAACCCTTAGAATCCTGCGGAAGGAGTGGTGCTCTGTGAGCACGGGCCGCTCCCCCTGAAAGAAGTACTTGTGAAGGCCAGGACCCGGTACCCTGCAGGCCACTCGGGTCAAGGATTGTTTACGTGAAAAGCGCATGGACTCCGAGTCCACAAGGGCTACACTTAGGTCCGCTTGCCGGGGGAGGTGGCGGGTCGAGGGACCCACCCAGGTCAGCAGGTGGGTGTTGTCTTGGTTCCGCGGGGTGCGTGTGCACCACCCTGGGCAGGGCTGCCCCGTGACGGGAAGTGTCGCAGGCAGAGCCTCCTTTAGACCGGGCACTTCCTGCTCGCATGCAGGGGATGCGGTGCGGGATGTCTGGCTTCCCCGGCCCGTGGGCTCTAAATGCCAGCAGCCTCCCTGTGTCGCGGTGACGATCCATGCGTCCCCGTCACACACTGTCACAAGCTGTGCTCCGTGCGGTCAGTCGGGGACGCACGGCCTGTCTGTTCGGGCCTCTGCTGCTGCTCCCCCAGCTCAGCCCCGGGGCCTTCGTCTTCGTCTAGCTCTGTGTTGTGTGGAGGTGACAAACAGGAAGTCGTGCGCTGGCGGGACTTCTAGGTCAGAGTCCTTTTCCTCTGGAATCGAGGTCAGCGGGCGGGAGGCAGCAGTCGCAGCCCTGACCCGTTGGGTTTCCATCCTCGCCAGGAGGTGCCCATGATCCCTCGGCCCCACTACGCCCAGCCCGGCTGCGTCTACTTCATCTGTTTGCTCCGAGATGACTTGTTGCTTCGTCAAGGTGCGTACGCACGCGCTGCGCGTGGGACTGGCTGTGAGAGAGAGAGAGAGAGAGAGAGAGAGAGAGAGAGAGAGAGAGCGAGCTCGCAAGCTGGGGCGGGGCAGAGAGAGAATCCCAGGCAGGCTCCACACCCAGCACACAGCCCGACTCGGGGCTCAAACCCATGAACCACGAGACCGTGACCTGAGCCAATATCAAGAGTCAGATAGTTAACCAACTGAGGCAGCCAGGCGCCCCTAAAAAATCTGCATATAACTTTTGGCTCCCCCAAAACTTTACTAATCGCCTGCTGTTTACCAGAGCCTTCCTTCCAGAGAACATAGCTCATTAACATACGTTTTGTATGTTACGTGTATTTATATACTCCGTGCATACAATAAAGTAGGCTAGAGGAAGGAAGCGTCAAGCGAGTCGTGAGGAGGCCTCTGTAGGCCTGTACCACGTTTGTCGGAACAGACTGCACGGAAGTCCGCCCCGTGCGGTTTAAACTGTGCTGTCTCAGGGGTCCGCAGTTCAGGTCTTATTTCCTTCAGTCCTTCGGCTTTCTGCCTTTCCCCCCACCGAGTACGGTGAACTTGGAGAGGCAGGGCTGTCACGAAGCTGGTTTTAGGACTCGGGGAACACAGGGAGGCCCCAGGAGACGGAAGGCCTCCCCCGCGGTGCCCTCCCAGTCCGGCACGACGGTCCTCAAGCAAGACTGCCCGTCCTGCCCTCCGCGCCCGCTGTTTCCGATCTTGAGTCCTTCCGAGCCGACCCAGGCGGGACCGGGGGGCGCCCGCCAGAGCTCCCGCACGCGCCATCTAATGTGCCCCGTGCCTTCCAGGCGACTGCGTGTACTTGATGCGGGACAGCCGGCGCACCCCTGACGGCCACCCGGTCCGCCAGTCCTACCGACTGCTGTCGCACATCAACCGGGACAAGCTGGACATCTTCCGCATCGAGAAGCTGTGGAAGAACGAGAAGTAGGTGTCGGGCCCCCTCCTTCCCGCAGAGGCGGGTCCTCACCGGGGCCCTGCCGGCCGGCTAACCCCGGGCCTCGCTCTCGCCCAGGGAGGAGAGGTTCGCCTTCGGCCACCACTACTTCCGGCCCCACGAGACCCACCACGCCCCCTCCCGCCGCTTCTACCACAACGAGCTGTTCCGGGTGCCGCTGTACGAGATCATCCCGCTGGAGGCCGTGGTGGGGACGTGCTGCGTGCTGGACCTCTACACGTACTGCAAGGGTGAGGCGCCCGCCGGCCCCGTGGGTCTTCCCCTCCGCGCGAGGGAGGGGCCCAGCTAGCTGGGGGGCTTCAGAGGGCCCGGCGGGATGTCGTGCTGTCTCTTGCCCAGTGCTCGGGACTCAGGAGCTGTTCATTCTCCAGCACCCCGACTCCTTTTTATTTAGTTAGCCTTTCTTTCTTAATACTGTGTGCTCGGCACCCCATTAGTACTGCCGGAAGGTACTTCTTTCACCCAGGCACCCCAGAGTCCCCAAGGCCATCAGCAACTCTGGACATTAAACCAAAAAGCATGACGCTTTTAATTTTTTTTAAGTTTTTATTTATTTTTGAGAGAGAGAGACAGCATAAGCAGGGGAGGGTCAGAGAGAGAGGGAGACACAGAATCCGAAGACAGGCTCCAGGCTCTGAGCTGTCAGCACAGAGCCTCATGGGGGGCTCGAACCCACGAACTGCGAGATCATGACCTGAGCCGAAGCCGGCCGCTCAACCAAGGCCCCCCAGCACAACACTTTTATAAGCTTCGTGGCCAACAGTGGAGGCTGTGGAGTCACAGGGTCCATTTTCAAATCCCAGCCCCACCGCTTTTCACGTGTGTGCCCTGTGGCGGTCACGTGACCTCCGGGAAGTAGGGACCGGCCCCTGTCGCAGCACACGTGAGGATGGCGTGAAATCACTCCTGCGGTCACTTGGGCGGCTTGGGCTCGCAGTGCGAGCTCCGAGCGCTCGCCTGGCCCTGTCAGCGGCGCGGCCGCCTCGGCCGCTGGGGGCAGCTGCTGTCTGGCTCCTTCCCCAGTGACGCGCGCGCACACAGACACGTATGCACACCCATCTCCTTTTCCATCGGGGACCCTCCCCCTCCGGTCACCAGATGCCTCAGACTCGCCACCCTGTCGTCCCCCTTCACGGTCCCACCGCCCTCGCCATGGTGAGGGGAGCCCAGGGCGGCTCGGGGAGCGGGGAGGGAGGACAGGCGGGGCCTCTAGCCGCGTCTGAACTCCTAGGGAGACCCAAGGGGGTGAAGGAGCAGGACGTGTACATCTGTGACTACCGGCTGGACAAGTCCGCACACTTGTTCTACAAGATCCACCGCAACCGCTACCCCGTCTGCACCAAGCCCTACGCCTTCGACCACTTCCCCAAGAGGCTCGCCCCCAAGCGGGACTTCTCCGTAAGTCTCCGTCCCCCGCCCGGCGGCGGCCCCGTTTCCAATCAGAAGCCGTGCGCTTCCTCCGCGCTTCGGCCCCGGGCTGCTCCTCGGGAAGTTGTCGATTTCCGTGCGATAGTCAGGTTTTCCTCTTTTTTTTTCCTCACGTCTTTGCGATCTTGGCTTTGAGCGCCCACTGTAGCTTTTGTTGTGTTTTTCATATCTGTAATTTGACGAAGCGAGGAGAATTAGCAAGAACTCTGAGGAAATGTCGGTGAAAATAATTCAGTGCTTTTTCCTTGTAAATTTTTGCATTTAAAACGTAAGATACCATCATTGTATAAAATGTGAAAACTACAGAAGCGTTAAGAAGAAAACGCCGTATGTGTCCCACCGCCCAGAACATACCCGCACTGACATTTTCGTCTGCCTTCCCCCTGGGCCTTCGTCCCTGGCCCTGAACCTGCGGTCCTCCCCCGGAGGCGCTGGTCGTCCGCCTGCTAGAAGGAAGCCCAGGACTGAGCGGCCCACCCTTGAGCCAGCTTTCTGGGGGCTTGTCCACCACCACGGCGTCCTCCGAGCATGGCCAGAAACCGTCAGCCAGAAAGCAGTTTTGTGCCCCTACATTTTCTGTTGTTGTTCGTGGAAATCTTCGAACAGGGTTATGTCTCCTGCCCGCCGCCAAGCCTTGCCTCTCTTCTAGACTTCTTCCGTCTCGCTCGCTCGGGCAGCAGCTCACAGCTTAGCTTTGAAGCCCCAGCTTAAACGTGGGGGTGGGGCGGACAGGACTGGGAGCGCGTCCCCGTGCTGCCACCGCCGGCTCACGAGGCGCCAGAACCCCCGAGGCCCGCGGACTGCGGAGTGCTGAACTCAGCCAGTGAGGGCTTGGCCCGTGTTCTCTTCCTGTTTCTTCAGCTCCCTCCTCCCGCTCCCCGTCCTGAGTCGGCGCCCCCCGCCCTGCAGCACACTTACCGCCTCCCTTTCTTTGCAGCCTCATTACGTCCCGGACAACTACAAGAGGAACGGAGGACGGTGAGCCCCGGTGGGGGGGGGGGGCCGGTGAGGAGCCTGGGCGGGGGCGGCCGCCCGCCCGCTCAGCCCCCTCCCAGGACGGGGGCCCTCTGACAGGCGGCCCAGTGGAGGGCCAGAAGTCGCGTGGACACCTGGTGACAGGGAGTTGCAGTCCCGGCAGGGCGGGAGGCTCACGAGGAATAGAGAAGAAGGTTGGAATAGACTCTAGATGGAGTCAGGAAAGTTTCCTTTTCAAGATCTCCGGAGCTCTTCTCGTTGCCCCGAGGCGTTCCGGTTCCTGGGGCCTCAGTCAAGTCACCGCAAGTGCCGGGTGTCCCCTGAGCACCCTGAGCTTGAGGCTCTGACTTGTGCTGCCTTTGTGCACGGGCTTGTCCTCGGAGAACAGCACCGAAGGCTGTCCTTCGGTCTCCTCGCCTGCTGAACGGTGGCCCACCGTCCGTCTGCAATGACATGGCTTCCCACGCGGGGAAGGCCTAGACCACGGGCGGGGGAGTCCCGGGCAGGAAAGGCCCCGCAGGAGGCCCTACCGGAGCCGGACTGTGGGCCTCCAGGGCTGCGCCAGGCCTCGGTGCTCACGGCCCACTCAGAACTGCCTCAGTGGCTGCACCAGCTCTGGTGCCGTTTGTGGCTCCTTGGGTACCTGAGAGAAGGAAATTGTACTTTATAATTAGGAGATTGACTTCAGAGGAAGGTAGTGATTTGTGCAAATAATACCACAGTGACAACCGGAGCCAAGACTCCCAAGAGCGAAACTTGGTCTCAAGCCAACCTGAGGTCCCCCCCGGCCCCCCCCCCCCCACCGTGCCCTGCTCGGCCTTAGTCTGAATTCCCACCTCTGCCTCGCAGGTCCTCCTGGAAGTCTGAGCGCCCGAAGCCGCCCCTAAAAGACTTGGGCCAGGAGGACGACGCTCTGCCCTTGATCGAGGAGGTCTTGGCCAGCCAGGAGCAAGCCGCTGAGGACATGCCGGGCCCGGAGGAGCCAGAGCGGGAGGGGGCCGCCGCCGATGCCAGCGAAGGTGCGAAGACGGAGGAGGGGGGTCCGGAGCCCCAGCCCGCCCGCACCCCTGAGGGGCGTCGGCACAGCCAGCGGGAACGGCTCAACCACATCCTGCTCAATCTCCTGGAAAAAATCCCTGGGAAAAACGGTAAGAATCCAGCTCACGTCCAGGGTGTAAGAGAAAGGGGGAATCCGTGCAGAAGGAAATGAAAAAGGACAGCTTTCGGTTACTTGCCCGAGTCCAGTTACGTGTGGGGAACAGGCCTGCGGGTGCAGAGAGGGTCCCCCAGCAAGGCCCAGGGCGCCCCCGGGCTGGGAGAGGGGGCGCGGGACTCACTGAGCCGGCTTGGTTGTTTTCAGCCATCGACGTGACCTACCTGCTGGAGGAGGGGTCTGGCAGGAAGCTCCGAAGACGCACTTTGTTCATCCCGGACGGCAGCTTCCGGAAGTGAGCCTCAGAGGAGAAGGCCAGGCATCCGCCATCAGCGGGGCTAACAGTCCTGCCTCTAGTTCGAGTGCAGACAGGGGTGGGAAGGGGCCATGTCGTTGGCATTAGGTACTTAACCCTGGAGCTGATGGAGGGGAAGAGGAAGGCGTCTGTGTACACGGTTCCGTTCAATTCGGTTTCCTCCCCGCTGCTTCGCCCTGAGGGTCCGTGTCGGGAGGAGGGCCGAGCACACGGGGGGCCAGAGTTCTGGTACTTTAATAGCACTAGCCCCTCCCCCACCTCGGGTCGCTCTGTGTCATCCTCTGACCCCACAGGCACTGCCTCGAAGCTGCTTCCTGTCCCCAGGTGTAACTCATCGTGGGGGGAGGGGGTCCCCACCCGCCCGGGGGCATTTGCTCTCTGGGGGTCCACGAGCTGCCCTAGACCTGCCTGGACCTCCGGCGGGGACAGCCGCTGGGGCCGCTTTCCAGATGGACCCTCGACTGGGAAAGTCTCTCCTCGTCCAATCAGGTCAAAGTAAAACGTGAATTGACAAGTTGAAGCACTTGTACCTGCACCCCTTGCCCCTCCCACCCCCCAGAATGTAATCACGGACTAGGGAAGGCCCCCATGGGGTCAGCAGGGCACAGAACTCATTGTGATTTTTGTTTTAACCTTCATAACCTGCCCAGCCTGTGTTTCTAACGAGAAGGCCAGGCCCCCGCCAGCACCTCGCCTGTGCTGCGCCGCCAGCGGACATCCGTCTCCGGAAAGCCTCGGACAGTCTCCGTGCACGTGGGCCCGAAGCCACCCCCCGAGTCGCCACACAGACCGTGGACCCGCGTGCGCCCAGCAGTGTGTGTCGTGAGTGTGCGTCACCGACGGAAAACACTACTCGTGTTCTCTTCATTGTATAGTTTTCAGTGTCCGCCTCTCAGACCGTGCTCTCGGCCCGGGCCCTCCGCCCGCCACGACGGCGGGGGGGGGGGGCAGGCCGGCGCCGCCTCCTTCCCGCCCTTCGGCCCAGAACTTCCCAGACGATACTGTCTCTTTAAAAATGAAATTTAAAAAGCTTTGCTTTGTTGTCTTCTCAGACATACATATGCATATACGTTCTAGATGTTCTTATCAGAGGAAAGATGGTTTTTAAACGTGCCAAGTTGTGTGTGTATATATGTATGTATGTACATATCTTCGCGGGGCCAGGAAGCAATACAGTAGGAACCCGTCCCGGACCAACGTCCTCGCTGCACACTTCCCCGAAGACGCCGCTCTGACTTGTTTAGGTAGATACATTGACACCCTCCATTCCATTCAGTCTTGTTTTTCTTTTTCTCCTTTCTGTGTCACTCTTGAGGAAAAAAAACAAAAACAAAAAAAAAACAAAAAAAAAAACAAAAAAAACATAACAAAAGAGACAGGGGAAGCCAAAGATCCCCTTGAGCAGAGAAAAAGCAGAATAAATATTTTATTAAAGAAAAAAGAGAATTAAGAAAATAGTTTGGAGTATTTTCTTACTGTAGAGAAGCACTGTACGTCCCCACAAGACCTGGGTGCGAGGCGCCCGCGTGGGGCGGGGCCCGGCAAGGCCCGGCCCGGGCACGCGGTTTCTCTGGCGGGTTTTCGTTGCAGGGAGCTGGTGGGAGGGGGTGGGACACGGGCACTTTGGGGGGTCTCCTTTTAGTCAGAAGCAGGAAAATGACAAGAAAGAGATTAAAACTCAATATTTCCTCGAATAAGTGTTAAACACTAAAATTTTAAAAAAGACGAAAAAAGAAAAAAACTTTGTAAAACGTGAGAACAGAAGCAAAAGACACTACGCTCTGTCATTTTATCTTTCTTTTGTTGAAAGACTAAAAACTGAAATGTTTTTTAGACAATCAAACGTTAGGTAAGTGCAAAAACTTGTTTTTTCTTACTGGTGTAGAAATTAATGCCTTTTTTTATTTCTCGGTTATTTTATAATGAACTAGAAAAGCCCCCAGCTGCCAGGCGGGTTTGGTGTTTGGAACGCGGGGCGACGCACTACGTCACTGCGAGTAGGTCCAGAGTTAGTGTGCATGTCTGTAGGCCGTGTGGTCGCGGAAAATATAAATGCTGCTAATCTATTTCCTTTTTACAAAAGCATATCTAAATAGATGATTGTTTTGATGTTAATCTTTGTAAATTATGTATTACCAATTTTAACATTGGATGTAATTGCATAAAAAGCTTGCATCTCAATCCTTGAAAGTCTAGTATTAAATGGAAAAAACTTTTCCTAACAAGAGACTGGTGAGCCTGCTCTTTTTCCCTCTTTCCTGTCCTCACTTGTCTTCCAGGATCTTCTTCACCCTGTTTCCAAAGAGGTCTTTTTCAAACCACAGCATCAGCATCCCGGGCCCCCCAGGGGCGCCGTCCCCGGTGCAGACCACTCGATAAAGCCATGTCCTCAACGTTGGGATCTTTGCGGTCGGAGCCCAGCCTAGCCAATCCACAACAACCGCCTCCCCTTCCATCCTTTGCACACGTGCACGCACCACCTCGTTCGGTTCTCATGCACAGCCTCCAGGGTTGCCAACAGTAACTTGAGGCCGTTTCCGTCTGAAGCAGTTTACACGTATCCATTTATTCGCCTTCACAACAGCCCTTTTAGGTAGGTACCAAAGCCCGTTTCAGGTGAGGAAATGAGGCAACAGAGAGGTTGATGACGATCACCTGCCCAGCAGCAGCCGGCCGGACGACCCTGGTGGCGGCCCTCTCTGGTCCCCATTCCCACTCCGTAGACGTGACCGCAACAGAGTCTCAGCAGCTGCCAGAGATCACCCAGCACCCGGTGCTGGCTGGGCTCGCAAGTCCACAGTCTTCGTCACCAAATAGAAAAGTGTCCGAAACAGCCAGTGTGGCCCTGCGAAGGAAGATGAATCCACGCCTGGCGAGACACAGGTCGCCGCTGCGGTGGTTGCTCAGAAGCATCAGGACCGTGGGCTGCGTTCCCAGGACGCAAAGGGGGTTCAGTGTTTGCAGATCAATCAGCGCGGCGCAGGACGTCAGTAAGAACTGTGAGAACCACGTGACAGTTTCCATGGGTGCAGGAAAAGCATCTGACAAAGCACAACACCCGTTCTGACCCAAGCGCTCCACAGAGTCGGTCTGGGGGGAGCGCACTGCGGGGAGCCCACGGTCGGCATCACCCTTGACGGTGAGAAGGGAGGGTCTTTCCCCAAGGTCAGGAGCAGGACACAGGGTCCACTCTTCACCGCCTTCACTCAGCACAGCGCTGGGCGTCCTCGCCACGGCAGCCCGACAGGGGACAGCAATCACGGCCTCCACGTGGATAAAACAGTAACGCTCTTCGCAGAGGACTTATGCTGCGTACAGAAAGACCACCAAAACTGGTAGAGCTGACGAAAGACTCGGTAAGGTTGCAGGATACAAAATCAATGTGCAGAAACCCACTGCATTTCTACCCACCGAGAATGAAGCAGAAGAGAAATTAATAATGTCCCCCCAAAAATCCCCTCTACAACTGCACCGAAAAAAAGGGATAAACTTAACCAAGGAGGCGAAAGACTTGTACTCTGAAAACTATAAAACACTGGTGACAGGAATTGCAGACAATACAAACAAATGGAAAGATAGTCCATGCTCATGGCCAGGAAGAATAAATATTGTTAAAACGTCTATACGACTCCAAGCGATCTACAGATAGAATGCAGTCCATATCAAAATACCACCAGCATTTTTCACAAAACTAAAATATTCCTAAAACGTGCCTGTAACCACAGAAGTCTCCAAAGAGCCAAAGCAACCTTGAGAAAGAAAAGCAAAACTGGAGGCGTCACAATTCCAGACCTCACGCTCTGCTCCAGAGCTACAGTACAACCTATATGGTGCCCAGGCCAAAACAGACACAGAGAGAGCCCAGAAATAAACCTGCCATCACGTGACCGATTAATCTCCGGCGACGGTAGCAAGAATATACAATGGAGGGGCGCCTGGGTGGCTCAGTCAGTTAAGTGTCCGGCTTCAGCTCAGGTCAGGATCTCACGGATTGTGGGTTCGAGCCCCGCGTCAGGCTCTGTGCTGACGGCTAGCTCAGAGCCTGGAGCCTGCTTCAGATTCTGTATCTCCCTCTCTCTCTCTCAGACCCTCCCCCACTCACACTGTCTCTCAAAAATTTTAAATATATATATATGTACACAATGGAGAAACAGACAGCCTTGGGTGGCTCAGTCATTTAAGTGTCCAACTTTGATTTCCACTCAGGTCATGATCTCGCTGTGAGTTTGAGCCCCGCATCAGGTTCTGTACTGACTTTGGGGGACCTGCTTGGGATTTCCTCTCTCTCCCTCTCTGCCCCTTCCTTGCTTGTGCTCTCTCCCTTTCATTCTTTCTCTCTGTTTAAAACAAAAAAGCCTCTTTAACAAAGATGCTGGGAAAACTGGATAGCCACATGCAAAAGAATGAAACTAGACCACTTTCTTCCACTATACACAAAAATAAACTCAAAATGGATTAAGGACCTAAACGTGAGACCTACAACCATAAACATCTTACAAGAGAGAACAGGCAGTAATTTCTCTGACATTGGCCATAGCAATGTCTCCTGAGGCAAGGGAAACAAAAGCAAAAATAAACTATTAAGACTGCATCAAAATTAAAAGCTTCTGCACATCAAAGGAAACAGGAAAACGGACTCCTGGTTGGCCCCATCGGGAGAGCATGTGACTCTTTTTTTTGTTTATTTTTTTTAAGTAGTTTATTGTCAAATTGGTTTCCATACAACACCCAGTGCTCTTCCCCACAAGTGCCCTCCTCCATCACCACCACCTCTTCCCCCCTCCCCCTTCAATCCTCAGTTCATTTTCAGTATTCAATAAGTCTCTCAGGTTCTGCGTCCCTCTCTCTCCCCAACTCTCTTTCCCTCTTCCCCTCTCCCTGGTCCTCCATTAGGTTTCTCCTGTTTTCCTGTTAGACCTATGAGTGCAAACATATGGTGTCTGTCCTTCTCCACCTGACTTATTTCGCTTAGCATGACACCCTCGAGATCCATCCACTTTGCTACAAATGGCCAGATTTCATTCCCTCTCATGGCCATGGAGTCCTCCATCGTGTATAAATACCACATCTTCTTGATCCACTCATCAGGAGATGGACGTTTAGGCTCTTTCCATGTTTTGGCTATTGTAGAAAGTGCTGCTATGAACACTGGGGTACACGTGCCCCTGTGCATCAGCACTCCTGTGTCCCTTGGGTAGATCCCCGGCAGTGCTATTGCTGGGTCATGGGGGAGTTCTATGGATAAGAACCTCCACACTGTTTTCCAGAGCGGCTGCACCAGTTTACATGCCCACCATGTGACTCCTGGTCTCAGGGCTCTGAGTCCCTCATGGGGTGTCAAGGTTACTTCAAATCTTCAGGGGCGCCTGGTGGCTGTCACTTGAGTGTTCACCTTCCACTCCTGTCATGATCTCACCGTTTGTGGGTTCAAGCCCCGTGTCAAGCTTTGCGCTGACAGTGTGGAGCTGCTTTGAATCCTCTCTCTCTGCCCCTCCCCTACTTCTCGCTCACTCTCTCAACATTAAATATTAAAAATAATTAAAAAATAAAATCTTAAAAAAAAAAAACTAAGACATTCTCCTGAATGGGACATTTGCAAATTATATCTCCAAAAAAGGGTTAGTATCCAAAATATATAATGAACTTACGCAACTCAACATAAAAAAAATCAAAAATAGGCCTAAGACATAAACAGACATTCCTCTGATGAAGACCCACAGATGCCGACAGACACATGAAGAGACGCTCAGCGTCACTCACCAGGGAAATGCAAACCCAAACCACAAGGAGTCTCCCTCCACACCCGTCAGGATGGTTACATAAAACACAAGAAACCACTGTGGAGAAGAGGTGGGCATGCAAACTGGTGCGGCCGCTGTGGGGGGCCGCGGGCCCCCTGGGGGCTCGGCTCGGGAGCATCTGACTTCAGCTCAGGGCACGATCTCACGGTTTGTGAGTTTGAGCCCCACGTCAGGCGCTGCACTATGTTAACATCATGGAGCCTGCTTCAGAGTCTCTGTCTCCCTTTCTTTCTCTCTCTCCCCCTCCCCTGCTCACTCTGGATCCCAAAAATAAACATTTTTTTAATGTTTTATTTATTTTTGAGACAGAGAGAGACAGAGCATGAGAGAGGGAGGGGCAGAGAGAGAAGGAGACACAGAACCGGAAGCAGGCTCCAGGCTCTGAGCTAGCTGTCAGCACAGAGCCTGACGCGGGGCTCAAACCCACAAATGTGAGATCATGACCTGAGCCGAAGTCGGAGGCTTAACCGACTGAGCCACCCAGGCGCCCTCCCAAAAATAAACATTTTAAAAAATTGAATTAACATATGATCCAATAATTCCAATACTCAGTATTTACCCAGAGAATATAAACACACTTGTTTGAAAAGACACATGCACCCCTATGGTTTGGGGGGGTTTAAGATTTTTCCAAGTAATTTCTAGATCCAAACCCACAGCCCCAAGATCCAGAGTCGCACCCGCTGCCCCAGCCAGGCCCCCGCCCCAATTACCGCAGCTTTACCTCCGGTAGCCACGTTAGGAGAGCAGCCCGAGTGTCCCCTGATGAGGGACGGACACGGGCCGTGCACGTGTGCGATCACTCAGCCACAGCCAAGGGTGTGGCCTTGTCATCGGCAGCAACATGGACGGATCTGGATGGTGTTATGCTCAGCGTAATAAGCCAGAGAAAGATAAATACCATATGGTTTCACTCCTATATGGAATTTTTTTTTAAAAAAAGGAAAAGAAAGAGGAAAAGAAAAAAAAAGACAATGCCAAATCAGACTCAATTACAGAGGACACGCTGGTGGCCACCAGAAGGGGGGGAGGGGGTCAGAGTCCCCTCGCCATGATGAGCACTAAGTACCGCGCAGAATCACGGGATCGCTATATTGTGCATCTAAAACTAACAGAGCAAAGCACGTTACCTGTGCTGGAATTATAACTCTTAATTACTTTAAAAAACTCCCACGATCCAAGAGCCCCGCATCCGCGGCCCCAGAGCCCGGGAGGCGGCCCGCTCCTCGCGGACGCGAACGCGCGGCAGCAGTTGGTCTTCAACTCTGAGCCGCTGGCGTCGACTACAGCTGTTCGAGGGCTCACGCAGCAGCGCAGACTTCGTGTCCGCGCTCGGCCTACTTCAGGATGTCCTCGGAGGAGGTCTGCCACCGCAGACACAAGCCCGAGACCCACCAGGCCGTGACTGCAAGTGTCGCCAGATCCCAGTGGCGCTCGGGCAGAGTCGCTGGAGGACCCTTCCCAGGTGTTAGCGTCACGCACAGGAGCGCCCAGCACCTGGGGGCAGGAGTCGGAGGGGCAGGTGGGGTCCTGGGAAATGAACCCTGCGTGGCCACGTGGAAACCCTGGGCCGCCAGGCAGACCCCGCCATGGGGACACTGGTCACAGGCCGCAGTCACAGCGGCCTCCCACACGTACTGCTTTAGTCCACAGCGAGACGAGGAGAGACGAGGAGCAGCGGTCGGAGAAGCCCCCAGAGCGAGCCCCCCCCCCCCACCCGAGGCCGCAGCCGCCGGTCCCAGCGGCTCTGGGGTCCGGTTTGAGGGAGCGCCACCTGGACGGCAGACCTGGGTGTCAACTCGGCACAGCGAGACCCGAACAAAACTAGAGCGAGGAGCCAATGAGTGACGTGAGCCGGCCGGGGAGGGGGAGCACGAGGTCAGGAGACGGATGAAACATGAGACGTCGTCGGGGTCCACACCGCCTCTCCTGTCACCGGCCTGTCGTCCCCTTGACCTTCGTTCCCAGAGGAAAAGTCCGCGTCTTTTCCCTCCCGGTTCTGTCGCCCCTAAGTGTCCTGTGCTCCAAGCTCCCGGTGACCCAGACATGCCCTCGCTGTGCTGATCGCTCGTCCCCGCAGAGCCGGCCCCTCCCTGCAGCCCTCCGACGCTGCCGGGCACGGGGCCGGGGTCGTCGGGCACCCCCGAGGCCCGGCCTCCCCACCCGCCTCGGCCACTTCCGCCTCTCCGCTGCCGGGGAGCAGCGAGGACCCAGGGCCGCCGCCGGGGGCCCCTCCCCGACCCACCGCCTCTGTGTCCTGTCCCCCCCCTCCCCCGCCGCCAGTGACACACACGCGCTCAGCGCCCACACTTTATTGGGACAAAGGAGGAGCGGGCAGCCGGGCACCACGGCCCACCCGGCGGGGGCGTCCGGGGCACAGAATAAATACAAGCGGCGTGGGTGCCGCGGGGTGTCCATGCGCAGGAAGGAGGCCAGGCCCTCCCGGGGTGGGGGGCGGTGCTCACAGACGACGAGGCAGAGGTGCGGCGGGAGGCGCTCACGTGGTGGGCAGAGGAGGCGGATGGAGGGCTTTCTTTTCGTACTTAGAGGAGGACTTTTCACCTCGCGGCGGAGGGAGGGGGGAGAGAGGGTCTCAGGTCAGCAGAGACGGGGGAGGGGGGACGGGTCGCGTAGCAGACGGGCCTGCACAGGCCACCGCTCCCGGGGCGACGCGGCCGGAGGGGGCCCGGCCTAGAGGACCAGAGACGTGTACCCCACGGGCACCAGCCCCTCGGCGCCATCGCGCCCACAGCGGAGCCAGTCCTCGTCCACGGTGCCCAGGACGCGCAGCACCTCCCCGCGCCGGAAGCTCAGCTGGCCGGGCCCCGCGGCCGCGTGGTCACAGAGCGCGCGCACCGCCCTGCGGGGGCAGGGGAACAGGCTGGTGAGGCACCGGGAGGGGCGTGGGGACGTGGGGACCAGCCGGGTGGCCTCCCCACCAGTCCCCTGCCGCCCCCCCAGCAGTCCCTCCGGTGGCAAACACACTCCCTTCCACTCCCCCCACCCCAGGGGGGCTCCTGCCAAACTTTGCAGCGCCCCTCCCCCACCCCTCCCTTGCTTGGCAGCTGGGACTCCACTCCATCCACCCCCCTCTTGGGACACCACTGCCACTGCCCGCACCCCTGGGCCCCAGGGCAGGGTCTGCTCACCCCTCCCTGCCCCCCACCCGACTCCCTCTTCAGGCTGAAGACCCTTCACTGGCTCCCAGGGCCTCAAGGATGGAGTCGGGTCCCTTCCACCCCGAGGCCTGTGGGGCATCTCGCCGCTGCCATTACCCCCCCACACACACACACACCCGCACAGCCACCGGCCTTCCCTGAGCCCCCAGACCTGCCCCTGAAGGACTCAGTCCTGCCCTCCCCGAGCATCCACCACGCAGAACCGCGCGTCCCCACACTGGGGTCCCCCTGGGCCACCAGCAGCACAAGCCGTCACATTCCCTCCCACAGCACAGCGCCCAGGAAGGACTTGAGAAGCATCGTCGAGTCCAGGAAAAGCCAAGAAACTGAATTCAGGGGCGCCTGGGGGCTCAGCCGGTTAAGCATCTGACTCTGGATTTCAACTCAGGCCACAATCTCACGGCTCATGGGTTCAAGCCCCACAACTGGCTTTGTGCTGCCAGTGCAGAGCCTGCTTGGGTTTCTCTCCCTCTCTCTCTGCCCTTCCCCTGCACGCACTCTTGCTCTCTATCTGAAAATAAGCAAGCAAGCTAGAAAGAAAAAGAAACCTGACTCGATGGACTGAGATAACCCAGCTGAGGCCGGACTCAGAAACAGAAGCAGGTCTGAACCCCGGAGCCCCTCAGGGAAGCACAGCACCCCCCCTGCGCCCCTGGACAGCAAGGCGCATGCCCACGGGGAAAGGACAGGCGCCCACTCCCCGGGTGCCGCCTGCCTTCCTAACGACCATCACCAGGTACCAGCCGTCCACCTTCCACGGGGGAAACGGGCTCAGAGATGGTGGAGAACAGCCAGCACCGAGGCCGCCCCCGCCCCCTACCCCCCTGCAAACGGACAGGCGCCCCCCCTGACCTGCGGGCTGGCGCCGCGCTGGGGGCCGGGGCCTCGAGCTCCTCAGGAGGAGACGGCATCTCGGCGGGCGGCGCGCGCTTCACCAGGGCCAGCACACTCACCGTCGGGGGCAGCCAGCTGGACGGCCTCCTGGACGGAAGGACACAGGGCCACGGAGGTCACCGGACATCCAGAGAAAGAACCCAGGAACCCAGGGTGTGGGAGGAGGGAAGAAGCAGAGAGCCGGATCCAAGAGGGCAGGGGCGGGTCACTGCCGGGGGCACCTTCAGGCAAATGCAGGAGGCGCCCACAAAGGTGAATGACACCAGAAGCCGGGAGGGGCCTCTGGGAGCAGTGGGCGCTGCCCCAAGGGTCACTGGACAGGCCCGAGGCCACCACGGTCAAACCCCAGAGCAGGCCTGAGCTGCCTTCCGGACTCTGTAAGCCTGTTCGGCTCTGCGGGCCACGAGGCAAAACGCAGCACACCTGCGGCAGGGCGGATGGGAGGGAGCCCTCTGGAGCTCTCGGCCCTGGAGAAAACGGCCAACCCCTGGCCCAGATGCTCTCTATGGTTTCACACTGGGGTGACTGGGGGCTCTGAGCTGGGGCCGCAGGTCCCGGAGGGGGCCGGCCACCCGGTTACCTGGACTTCAAGCTTCCACCGTCGGCTTCTGAGAGGCCCCCAGGCGCCCCAAACAGTCTCCCCAGCCACACGCCTCGGCCTGGTGCTGCCTCCTCCGCAGGCAGGGGTCCGTCCTGGGCGCCTTGGGCCGAGGCGGCGGGACGCCGGGACCTCCACCGGGGGAGAGGGAAGCCCTCGCCGCCCGCGGACGCGTAGACGCGGGAGGCCTGGGTCAGCTGCCCCCACCAGCCGCCAGGGGCAGGGGTGCTCTCCGGGACTGAGGGGCCCGTTGGCGTCTCCCCGGAAGCGCCCCGCAGGCTCTGGGCCAGCCGCCCCCCCCAGTGCAGCACGGCCCGCACGGTGTGCGGCAGGGCGGGGGGGGCCGCGGCGGCGGCGGGGGGGGGCGCGGCGGCGGCGGGGGGGGGCGGCGGGCCCGGCGGCAGGCGGGGGTGGTGCTCGAAGAGCAGGTCCAGGTGGAAGGAGAGCACGGACAGCGGCTGCAGCAGCAGGAGCAGCTCGGCGGACAGGCCGGGGCAGCCGCCGCGGGCCAAGGAGAAGAAGCCGGTGGGCAGATAGAGGAGGGACAGCAGGCCTGGGGAGAGCAGGCGGCCGTCAGGCCCCGCCCCCCGTCTCCGCCGGGGGGTGGGGGCGGGGCGAGACCGAGGAACTAGGGGTGCAAATAGCTGGCAGAATGGAAAAGGGGCTGTGAAGCAGAAGGAGCAGCCTGGTGCCTCAGGGGAAGGACGGCAAAAGGAGGGCCCTGGGGCAGGAAGGACGGGGAAGAAGGCCGCCCCAGGGCCAGGGAGAGCCCGGACGGGAGGCAGGGGAAGAGGGCAGATAGAGGCCGGATAACGAAACCCCGGGAGATTTCAGTGAGGATTTGGGTCTCTCCTGCTAAGGGCAACGGAGCGCACGGAAAGCCTGAAGCAGAAGAGTAATCAAAGCCAAGACTGGGGCCAAGGTCACTCCGACGTCAGTGGGACCAACAGGAGAGGGGCCCCCCCTCCCGGTCAGGGTCTGACCTGCGTCTTCCTGGAGGCTGGAAAACCACAGTTCCAGCTGCTTCGTGCTGGGGGCGACAGGAGAACCGGAGTTCAGGATGGGAGGGGGCGTGAGGGGATGAGAGGCGAGCTTCGCAGAGGCGACGCCTTCTCTGGGAACCAGGGCACCAAGACCGCGTCCCACCCGAGACACCAGCGCGGTCCCCGGGGCTGGGAGGAGCACCAGAAAAAAGGCCACTCACTTGAGGAGGCCCAGGATGAAAGCGTGGAAGCGGCTGCGGCTGCTGCTCAGCGGGGCCAGGCGGCTGACCTGGCTGTACAGGGTCCCCAGCGAGCGGGTGCCCGAGCCTGGGGACGCGGCGCAATCAGCCAGGCCCAGGCCTGCGCGCGCCCGGCCCGCCCGGCCCGCCCGGCGCCCGCCGCCGCCCCACCTGGCTTCACCGACGCCTCCACCACGCTCCAGGGGCTGCTCCGGCGCTGCCCGGTGATGAGGTCCTTCCGGAAAGGCTTCAGCCCGTCGGCCACCAAGGCGTGGAGGGCCGGGCAGAGGGTGGTCAGCACCAGGTGCCCCACGTCTGGGCTCAGCCGGCTGTCCCCCAGCTGCGCCTGGAGGCGGGCACACGGGGCACGTCCGCTTCCCTGCCGACCGCGGTGCCAACCCCAGGAGTCCCCTCTCGCCCCTGCTGTCCCCCCACAGACACCCTCACCTTCTGAACCAAGTTCCGGGCCGCCCCGAAGTGCGAGATGATCTTATCCACCGAGGCGCTGACGGCTATCAGGAGCCCTGCGAGGGGCGGGCAGGGAGGTCGGTGCCCGCGCACACGCGAGGACCTCGCAGGCACAGGTTCGCGCGATGTGGCCCCGGGGGCCGGGCGCCTACACCGGCCGCAGCCGACTCGGCAGCCAGGGTCAAGAGTCCGGGCGTCCTACCTTTCTTCTGCTCCTGCAGCTGGCCGGCCCCGCTCTGGGCTTCTGCCATCCACCGTCGCTGGGCCCCCGGGGCAGCAGTGAACGACCAGGAACTCCGGGCTGGGGTGAAGGAAGAACGCGGCGGCGCTTACGAGGGTGACCCGAGGACGCCGGGCCGGCGCACAGGTCGCCCGCAGGCCGCAAGGGGGCAGGGCCGGGGACAGGGCTGGGCGCAGCGCCCCCTGCGCACGCCACCCGCTCCCGCGCCCACCTCCGCCCCGAAGGCCCCGGGCGAGACAGCGTTCTCCCCGCCGGCCGGACGCGTGGAGGGAGGGCGGCCCGGGGAGCACGTGGGGGACCTGGGCCAATGGACGGCCAGACCGACCGACCGACCTCCGGGAGTGGGAGGAGACGCGGCGGGAGGGGCGGCCCGGGATCGGTAGGCTGGGAGGCGCGGGCGGGGCCCGCCGAGTCCCGAGCCAGCCTCTCCCCCACCCCCACCCCCGCCCCGGTGCGCTGGGGGCGGGCCCCGGGACCCCTCGCCCGGCGCCGGCCGGGACGCCCTCGGCCCGCGCCCTCCAAGCCCCGGCCTCGAGGCCCAGGGCCCGGCCCCGCGGCGGGAGGCGGAGGGCGGGCGCGCCCGGGTCCGTCTTACGTAGCCTGGGCGGAGGCGGCGGGCTCCAGGTCCGGGCGGGGGCCTTCGGCGGGCGCGGCGGCGGTGGCAGCGGGGGGGCGGGCACCTGGCGGGGCGGGGGGGCCGCGGCGGGGAAAGTGCTGCTTCTGGGAAAGAGCGGGGACAGCAGCAGTGCCAG
>PISW01002646.1:157360-251331 GCA_004023785.1 Mungos mungo
GGCGGGGTTCCCGCCGCGCCCGCGCCCTCCAGCAGGGGGCGCGCGTCGGCCTCGGCCCGGGGGACGGGGGGCGGTGGCTGCGGGGGGGCACCGGCTGCAGCGGGGGGGGCGGGGCGGGGGGGGCGGAGGCGGGGCGGCAGCCAGGCGGGGCGGGCGGAGAAAGAGGGAGCAGAGAGTTAGTGCCGAGGCCCGGCGGCGCCCCCCAGGGTCCCCTCCCGGAGCGCTCGCCGGCGGGGGGGGAGGACGGCGGGGGAGGACGGCGGGCTGCACCCGCGGAGGGGGCGGGGCGGGGCGGAGGTGGGGGCGGGGCCGCAGCCCGGCCCCACCCTCCCGCCTCCCCGCCCGGCGCTTCCCCGCAGCCGCTTACCCGCACGGCCGGCCTGCGCGCCCGGCTCCTCCGGCTCCCGGGCGGCCGGGGCCGGCTCTCCGGCCGCGGGGCTGCCCGGCCTTCCCTCCTCGGGCGGCCGCTCGGCGATGGGCTGCAGCCCGGGCCGGTTCTTCCTCCTCCGCGGCGGGACGGGCGGGGGCGGGGGCCGGGACGGCACCAGAGCCCAGCCGGCCGGGGGGTCGCGGGGCGGCAGCGGCGGAGGCGGGGCGCGGCTCCGGGACCGCAGCTCCTTGAAGGTGGTGACCTCCCGCGGCGGCGCCGGGGAGCCGCCCAGAGAGCCGCTGGGGGGCAGCTCGCTGTCGGGCGAGAAGACTATGAGCCAGTCGCTGCGGTCCTTTTTGACCTGCGGCGCGAGGGGCAGCCCCGGGCCCCGCTTGCGCTTCTGGGCCAGCTCGTGGAAGGACGTGACGGTCCGGCGGGCCGCCGGCTCCTCGCTGACGTCACGCCTGCACCCCGCCTCGGCTCTCCCCTCATCGGCTCTCGAGCCGGGGTCGGCTACAGCCGTGGCGGTCTTCCGCCCGGAGTCGAGTTTTTCGGGTTCTGTTTTCCAGCTGGAGTTACTATCCCCACTGATTTTGCAGCTAGAGTTATTGTTCTCCGCGATTTTCCAGCCGGCTTCCGCCTGCTCTGTATCAATTTTCCAAATGGGGTTGATTTTCCAGCTGGGCTCGGTCTTCCCAGCGTCGATTTTCCCATCATCATCCGCCTCTGGGAGCTCGGAGGCAGGGAGGTCCTGCTCCCCACCCTCGTCCTCTTCCTCCAGCCCCGGGGAAGGGGGCTCCAGGCAGGAGGTCAGGGCGTTGCAGTTGGAGTCCAGGCCAGGGCCCGGCGGGGAGGACGCTCCGGAGCAGGAATCAGGCGAGCAGCAGAAGCTGTCCGGGGAGCAGGCGCCAGGGCCTGCGGAAGCCAGCGGGGAGCCCTGCTCCAGGGGGGTGATGCTGGGCTGGGAGCGGACATGCTCGTCGCCGGGGAGGCCTCGCGAGTACACGGAGATGGGGGATTCGTCAGGGCTAAGATCTGAGCAGGAGCTGAGCGACGAGGAGCAGCCCGGGTCCGAGGGGGAGGCGGCCCCCTCTTCCTCCTGTGCCGGGTCCTGCCGGTTTTCCAAGCCTGGCCCGTGCCCCTGGCAGCAGCGGCAGGGCACGGCCGGGCTGTTGGAATTGGCGTCCACCAGGGCCCCGCTGCAGGGACCCCGGCTCTCCTTGCCCCCGGTGTCCCCTGGCGGAGGGGACGTGCTCAAGGGCCCCTCCCGCAGCTCAGGACGGCGGGACAGGTGCAGACCCAGAGAGACATGCTGGAGGTGGATGTGGTTGAGGTTGCAAAGTAAAGCCCTCTGAGGGGACAGCATTGTGCCGCCGGCGACGGGATGGCCTCTCGAGAATCAGGAGGATCGGGTCTCTCACACCCGCCTACCTGGCAACCGCAGATGCAGACCTGGAAGACAGGGACGGTGAAACCCAGCCAGAGCGGGCGCGGGCCGCGGGAAGGACACCGAGGTGACTGACAGCTGCGGCAGGCATGAAAGGCGCCGCCGCTTCGGACGATATTTAAATGAGATGCAAATGTCCAGCGACTGACCATTCGTTTCCACTGCAGTATTTGCAGGTGGAGCCGACTGGAGCCCCCCGGGAATGGGGCGGGGAGGGTCGGGGAATGCGGCTGCGCTCTGGGTCTCCGTGGAGGTGCGGGGGCTTGAAAAAGGACGGGGCCCGGAACGGAGCCCCGGATCGTCTCTGCTGCAGTCTGGCCCTGTCCCCCCACCCCGCCCCACCCCCGCCCCTTCCCCGGCCTGCCCTTCAGTCCCAGGGGAAGGGGCCTCGAGAAGAGGCCCCGCCCAGATGCTCTGAAGCGGGGTGGGGGGAGGCGCGTCTGGCTGCTCGACGCAGGCGAGGGACCGAGCAGCCGTCCTCGGGTCGGGTCCTCGGGTCGGGTCGGTCGGCACGGAGCTCGGCAGCCTGGGTGCTCCTGCGCGGGGGCCCCGCGCTCGCCCATTCTCTCCGCGCTGGGCTCCATCACCCGGCCGCCGCCCCGCTCCTCCCCTCCGCGGCCGCACTGCTCCCCTCGCCCGGCCGCCCGCCTTCCCGTGTCCCGAGGCCGAGCCCTCCTCACCAGGGGCCTCCCGCAGCCGCTGCGGCGGGTCCTCCTCGGCTCCCAAGGTCCCCGCCGGACCGCACAGACTGGAAAGGGGGGCGCTGGGACAACCCGCCGGCGCTGCGCAGCCGCGCCCCTTCACGCATGGGCGGGGCGGGGCTCTGACCCAGCCCCCAGCGCCTGACGTCGCGCCTGTGTCACCCACCCAGGCCCAGCGAGCCGCTTTCGACGTCTTAGGCTGTCGGTCCCAAGGACCCGAAGGCGAGGCCCCCGGAGCCCCGCGGCCGCCCCCCACCCCGCCCGCCCCGGCCGGAGCTAGCGCAGCAGGAACAGGACCACGAGAAGGTTAGACAGTTTATTGAGCGCCCGCCCTCGCGGTCCCCAGGTCACTTTTTCCTCTTGTAGATCCTGTGCGCCAGCCCCAGGAAGATGGCCGGGGGCAGGGGCGAGGCGCGCCGCTCGATGAGCCCCATGAGGCGGCCGTAGCTGGCCTCCTCGTACTCCCGGAAGGCGGCCGGCAGCTGCAGCTCCTCGTACAGCGCCTTCACCCGGGCCACCTTCTCCGCCTCCTTCCGCCCGTAGTTCTCCTGGGGGGGTGGGGGCGGGGGCAGGAGGACTGGTCAGCCTCCCCCCGCCCCCAGCGCCTCCAGGTGCCGCCCCGCCGCCCCATCCGTACATTCCGGAACATTCTACCGCAGGCCACTAAGTTCCTGCCTCCGGTTCCTGGGTCTTCAGTGCCTCGACCTTGAACTCCCGTCTCCCCACCCCCAATGCTGGGACCCTGGCTCAGGCCTCAGTTTCTTCTCCCCAAGGGCCTCTCAACCTGGGCACTGCTCAGACTAGAGGCTGGACAGTGCCCTGGGCTGAGGGGGGGGGGGGCGGGCAGCCGCTTTGTGCGGCCCCAGAAGTCTGAAGGCATCGCGGGCCTCCACCCACGCGCCGCCTGTCGCGCATGCGCACACCACCTTGCAACCAAAATGTCGGCTGGTGTTGCCAAATGTCCTCTGGGCGCACAAGCACTCCCGCCTGAGAGCCGGTGCTCTGTCCCCTCTCGTAGGAGCCCGCGGAGCCACGCCCCCCCCCCCCCCCCCCCCCCCCCCCGGGCACCTGGAGGACCCTGCGCTGCTCCGGGGAGGCCCGCTGCAGACACTGGACCACCAGCCAGCTGCACTTGTTGTCCTGGATGTCCGTGCCGATCTTGCCTGTCACACTGGGGTCCCCAAAGAGATCCAGGTAATCGTCCTGGGCAGGGAGCGGAAAGGGGGAAATGAAGAGGCCGGGGGGCGGTGGGACGCGGTGGCCTGTCCCCACGGGCGCTTTCCTACCTGCACCTGGAAGAACTCCCCCATCTCGAGCAGGACCTCCCTGGCGCTGGCGTGCTCCTTCTCGCCGTCAATGCCCGCCTGTGGCCGAGAGCAGAGTGGCCGGCCAGACCCCAGCCCTGGGGCAGCCCCCACCTCGGCCCCCCTCTCCTCTCCGGCTCCGCTGGCGGCCCCCAGGCAGGACATCTTGATGGTCCGGCCTTTACCCGCTCATGCCAGCTGGGCCTCCCCGGGGAGAACCTGGGCGGACCCCCTCTGCCTAACCCCGTCACTGCCTCTGACTTCTCCGTGAGGAAAGGGAAACAGAGAAGCGAGGTCAGGGTGGCGCTTGATGGAGTCTGCACCTCGGTGGGATGACTTCCTCCCCCCTCCGACCCAGACTCGGGGGGATTCAATGCTCCCCCCAGATGGGCGACTGCCTTCGTGTCCTTCGCCCCGGTTAGTGGGCGTGAGAGTCCCCGGGTGGGGGTTTTATCACCTTACAGCTGAGAGCAGGCTCAGCCAGCTTCAGTAACTCGGTCAAGGTCACCCAGGCACGCAGTGGGGGCGCCAGACTGCCCAAGGCTGCCTGCTTGGTGCCCTCGGGTCCGAGAGGCCCGTCGGGGGGCAGCGGGGGCGGGAGGCCCACTCACCATGTACATGGCGGCAGCCACGGGCAGGTAGAACGAGTAGAAAGCGGTCTTATACTTGACGATGGACTTGTACCTGAGTGGGGGGGGGGGAGACACACTCCTCAGGGGGACGGTGCCCCGCACAGCCCTCCGCCGCCATCCAGATGCGGGTCCCACTGTCCCTCACCTCTTTTCAGTGAATCTGCTGAGGTCCACGTTGCCCTGGGGGGCCGTGATGAGGTCCAGCGTCTGTCCGAGCTCAGTCTGATAGGAACTCTGAGGAGGAAGACGGCCCATAACCCGGCCTTTCTCCAGGCCCGGGAAACCCTGAAATCCTGGGACCCACGTCCCATGACTTGGGCAGAGAGGTGGCACGAGGGACAGGGCCCTGGGGCCGCCGTCGGTTAAACGTCCAACCCTTCATCTCCACTCAGGTCGTGATCTCGGGCGTCAAGCCCTGTGTCAGGCTCTGCGCTGTCAGTGGGAAGCCTGCTTGGGACTCTCTCCCCCTGCCGCCGCCCCTCCTCCACTCAGTGGCTTTCATGCTCGCTCTCTCTCTCAAAATAAATGTTAAAAAAAACAAAATAAAAAGAGGGAGAGGACACCGCACCCCATGGCCCCTGTGGACACGGTCACTGAGGCCCAGGGAGGCCCCTTCGCCGCCTCGTTCCCTCCCAGGCAGAGCCAGCCGCCCCCCGGGCCCCGAAGGCCGCTGGCCGAAGGCGCCCCGCGGGGCCGGGCGGGCAGCGCACCTGCAGGAAGAGCTCCATCAGGTTCAGGTAATAGGGCTGCGCCCGGCAGTAGAGCCGCAGCAGGCGGTAGATACACGCTTCCAGAAGCAGAGCGTCGTTGATGGCGTCCAAACCTATGCCTGGCTGGCAGGGACGCAGAGAAAACAAGCAGTCAGTCCCGGGCCGGCGGGACCTGGGCAGGCTCCAGGCCACCGCCCCCCGCACCCGAGGCACCTTCTGATACCAGCACATCTGCCCCCGCCGGGTGAGGGATGAATCCATGATGTCGTCTGACACCAGGAAGAAGGCCTGGAGCTGGAGGGGAGGAGGGGTGCGGTAAGACCCGGGGTCTCCGTGGGGTGCTCCTACCAGCGGCAGCGCGGCCGGCACGGGGCGGCGGGACTTCCGTGCCACGCCGTGAGACTCCGGACAACTCCGTGACCTCGCCGGCTCAGGCGCCCCGGGCACATCATGGGGTCACAGCTCTGGTTTCCAGGCTGAGCGCTCCGAGAGCCCTCGGGCAGCCCTGCGCTCAGGGAGGAGGGTCTTCGGGGAACGTTCCCGCGCGAGCTGACGGGAAGGCGGGCGTCCTCACGCGGCCTGCCCTCCCGTGGCGGCTGGACGAGAAGGCGGCCGCCCCCGCGTGGTCCCCGGCACTCCGCTGACACACCCGCGCCATCAGGGACCTCGCCTCAGGGCGCAAGGAGGTCTGACGGGGGCAGAACGGAGTCTGACCCCTGGCGCCGTTCACCCATGGGTCTTCGCCATTTAACCGCCCAAACACCAGCCCGGGCTCCGGAGCCCCAGCGTTCCCGAGGCCCCCGGGGCTGCGAGGTCCTTGGAGGAGTCCCACAGCCCGGGCGTCACACGTGCACGTCTAACAGGGCCGCTACTTCTTGTGGTCAGACTACACGTGCCGAGACCCCACGCACAGCCGCTCCGGACGTGGTTTCCCATCGTCCCTGCACCTGACCTCCGTGAGCCCTCGCGGCCGCCTGGCTCGGAGCGGCCCGTCGGCTCTGCCGTGCGCGGCGCAGGAAGGACCAAGGTGGCCGCCACTCCTTCCCCAAGTGAGTCCCTGGGGCGGGGGCCTCCCCCGGCACCTTTCCATCTGACCTCATCCTGGGGCAGCCTCTGGGCTCCCCGTGTTGGAGGCACGTGTGTTATTTACTTTGAGTGACAAGGGTCCACCCAGGCCCCGGGTCCACGCCTCTCCTGCCGGCTTCAGCCATCACCTCTCAACCGCGACAGCCTCCAAGGGGCGTTTGCTCCGCGGCTTCCCTCACCCTCCCTGTCCCACAGCAGCTGCTCCAAGCCAACTGTTTATGAGAGGAACTGAAAAGACATGCACCAGTACCAAAGTCTCAATTAAATGAGAAATCTATCCGTAGCGTTAGTCAGTTACGGTGGAGGGACTATTCTAGAGATTAAAGACTGACGGAATCACCAAATAACGTACATTACTCTTGACTGGACCCTGAGTGTTGGAAAAAACCAAACAGGGGCGCCCCGGGGGGCTCAGTCGGTTCTGCGTCTGACTTCAGCTCAGGTCGTGATCTCACGGTTTGTGGGTTCGAGCCCCGCGTTGGGCTCTGTGCTGACCGCTCAGAGCCTGGGGCCTGCTTCGGATTCTGTGTCTCCCTCTCTCTGACCCTCCCCTGCTCACGCTCTCTCTCTCTCTCAAAAATAAATAAAACATTTAAAAATTGCTTAAAAAATGAGTGAAATGAAATGAATGAATGAAATAAATTTTTAAAAACTCAGAATGGGCATTTTGGGTACACTTAGGAATATTTAACTATGAAATATCCATTAGGTCATATTATTGTATCAACATTAAATAAACATCTTGGAACATTGCTATGGCCTCAACGTGGCCTTGCAAATATGCATACGTTGAAATCCTAAAGGTCACAGAGGCGGCGAGGCCTCCGAGGCGTGTAGGCACCAGGACCGGGCCGTCACCACGCAGCCTCCAGGGCCCGGAGCCTCTGGCACAAGAGGGGGCAGCAGCAAGGTCCCCCCCCCCCCCCCAGGACCAGGCAGAGGCCGCACCAGCCACACCAGGGCCGCCCTCTCCCACTTCCAGCCCGGGAACTCTGCGGAGCACACTTCCGCTCTGTCTGAGCCCCCAGGGCGTGCTACCGAGGCGAACCCCGCCCCCAGGACTGAGACCCGTGGGTCCCGGTCACCACAGTGCAGTCATACAGGCCAACGCCCCTTGCTAGGAGGTAAATGCTGAATAGAAAACAGAGCTGGACAGAGACGAGGCGGGGACTGTAACGCGGGGCGCCTGGGCGCGCAGCCAGGTCAGCGCCCAACTCCTGGCCTCGTCTCCGGGCTCAGGAGTGCGAGCCCCACACTGGGCTCTGTGCTGACAGCTCGGAGCCTGCTTGAGATTCTCTCTGACCCTCCCCTGCTCACCCTCTCTCCCTCTCTCTCAAGATACTTTTTCTTGTGTTTTTTATTTATTTTTAAGAGACAAGAGAGAGACAGTGCGAGCAGGGGAGGGGCAGAGAGAGAGGGAGACACAGAATCTGAAGCAGGCTCCAGGCTCTGAGCTGTCAGCACAGAGCCCAATGTGGGGCTTTAACCCACGAACCGTGAGATCATGACCTGAGCTGAAGTTGGACCCTCAACCCACTGAGCCCCCCACGTGCCCCAAGATACTTTTATTTTAATCACCCAGATTAAAACAGTGGTGGACAGCTCAGGAGGCATCTTGGGGAAGTGACAGCATCACAGCTGTGTTTAAAAAAGAAACACTCAAAGGTCATGACAATTCATTCGACCCGGCGAACGGCAGAGCCCTCAAACCCTCCCCCGCCCTGCCCCCGCACGCGGCTCCCTGCTCCGCCCGAGACCCCTTGCCCATCCCCCAGCGATGCCACCACCCCGTTACCCCCATGCGCACCCCCTCCTCTCCACCCCCATATCCCTCACAAGCCACAGACTAGAATTTCCAACAGCCACATGCCACAGGCCGGCCACGCCGCCCAAACCACACCGAGCGCGGCGGGGCTGCTCCTAGCTCGTCCCGTCTGCCCTTGCGCCGGGCCGGGGCCCAGCGTATCTGTCAGTCACCGAGTCCTAAGTGTCTCCCTTCTGGGCTCCCTGCCCCCCTCCTCGGAGGCCACGGCCCTCCTGGGACCCGGACACCTTGTCGCTGGTGAAGGCTTTAGGCCAGGCCCGGAAACAACGGCGCTGTGGGAGACAAGGGGGCTGGAGCAAAGCAGAGAGACGGGGCCACGCGAGGCTCGGGCCGTCCTGGGGAGAGTGGCTGTGATTCGGTGTCAGCCGGTTGTTGCTACATGGGAATCTGGGCCCAGACCTAGCAATTTTCCAAGTAATGCTGGAAATCTGGGTTTTTATGTGACATCTCTTCTTTCTTAAAACTAGGACCCTTAAGTTTTGAAAACTAGCAGTGGGCTGAAAGTTTTTAGTCTGCTTTGGAATAACCTTTGGAAGAACTACGTTGCTTGCTTGGTTAGCCTCTGCACAGAGGAAAGAGTGGACTTTTTTCTTTTTTTTTTAATGTTTATTTATGAGAGAAAGAGAATGAGCGGAGGAGGGGCAGAGAGAGAAGGAGACACAGAAGCTGAAGCAGCTCCAGGCTCTGAGCTGTCAGCACAGAGTCGGACACGGAGCTCAAACCCACGGACCGTGAGATCATGACCTGAGCCAAAGTCAGACGCTCAACTGACTGAGCCCCACAGGCGCCCCTCTTGTTTTTTTTTTTTAAGTAGGCTCCACGCTCAGCATGGAGCCCAACTAGGGGCCAAACTCAGGACCCTGAGATCAAGACCTGAGATCAAGAGTTAGATGTTCGGGGCACCTGGGGGGCTCAGTCGGATGAGCGTCCGATTCAGCTCAGGTCATGATCTCACAGTTCAAGAGTTTGAGCCCCGCGTCGGGACCTCTGCTGTCAGCATGCAGTCCACTTCGGATCCTCTGTGCCACCCCCCCCCCACATCGACCCTCTGTCTCTCCCTCCCCCTCTCCCTCTCTCTCTCTCTCAAAAATAAACATCCCAAAAAATGTTTTCAAAAAAACATTTCAAAAAGAAAATACGTACCTTCTGGCAAAGAGGTTCCATAGCTCTGTTAACCTTGGAGTAATTTGGTGTCTAAATTCAACTACTATTGCACAGAATCATGTGGGGAAGTTAGGTCCAGCTCCCCCTCCTCTGCCCCCAGGACGCCCCCCCACCGCCCCGTGAGACCGCCCCACCGCCTCACCAGCTCCACACACCAGCCCACGGTCAGGGCGCGCTGGATGCTGTCGGCGTCCTGCTTCCCGGGCCCCGCCAGCTCCTGGTAGGCTGTCAGCACCGTCAGGCCTCGCTGGTACTTGCCCCCGACAGCGTTGTACTCCAGGACCTGGCGCAGGGCGGGGGGGGGGGGGGTAACAGGGCATCAGTGCCACGGAGACTGCTCCCCACCCTCTCCCCTTCCCAGGTGCCCGCCCCATCCCCGCCTCGCCTAAGCTCCAGCCACCTCCCCGCCCCGTTCAAACTGTCTGTTCAAACTGCCTGCGTGTATTAAAGACAAGGCGCCAGGGGGGCTCAGTCGGTCACGCTTGGACTTCAGCTCAGGTCATGGTCTCCCAGTTTGTGAGTTCACGCCCCATGTCAGGCTCTGTGCTGACAGCGCGAGGCCTGTTTGGGACCCTCTGCTCCCCTGTCTCTCTGCCCCTCGCCCATGTGAAAATAAGTAAACATTAAAAAAAAAAGAATGACTAGATACCCCCAAAAGACTAAAAGAATTAGGCAACTTAGATATCCCAGCCAGGGGGCGCCTGGGTGGCTCAGAAGGTTGAGAGTCTCACTGTCAGCTCAGGTCATGGTCATGATCCCAGAGTTGTAGGGTTGAACCCTGTGTCAGGCTCCACAAGCCTGCTTGGGACGCTCTCTCCCTCTGTCCCTTCTCCCCTGCTCAGACTCTCTCGTTCTAAAATTACAAACAAACGAACAATCCCAGCCAGATTTCTCCTGGGGCCGGGGTTTTTGGTGCTGCCTTCCTCCCAGGTCCCTGTCAAAATAGCATCTTATTGGCACCTGGGTGGCTCAGTCAGTTAAGCATCCGGCTTCGGCTCAGGTCATGATCTCACAGTTCATGGGTTCGAGCCCCGCATGGGGCTCTGTGCTAACCGCTCAGAGCCTGGAGCCTGCTTCAGATTCTGTGTCCCCCTCTCTCTCTGCCCCTCCCGTGTTCGCACTGTCTCTGTCTCTCAAAAATAAATAAAATGAGGGGTGCCTGGGTGGCTCGGTCGGTTAAGCCTCCGACCTCTGCTCAGGTCATGATCTCACGTTCGTGGGTTCAAGCCCCAAGTGGAGCCCCGTGTCGGGCTCTGTGCTGACAGCTCAGAGCCTGAAGCCTGCTTCTGATTCTGTGTCTCCCGCTCTCTCTTCTCCTCCCCGCTCATGCTCTGTCTCTCCCTGTCTCAGAAAAATAAATAAAACATTAAAATTTAAAATAAATAAATAAATAAATAAATAAATAAATAAAATGAGGGGCACCTGGGTGGCTCAGTCGGTTGAGCATTCGGCATCAGGTCATGATCTCACGGTTTGTGGGTTCGAGCCCTGCGTCGGGCTCTGTGCTGACAGCTCAGAGCCTGGAACCTGCTTCGGATTCTGTATCTCCCTCTCTCTCTGACCCTCCCCTGCTCTTGCTCTCTCTCAAAAATAAACAAAACGTTAGAGAAAAAAAATTTTTAATAAATAAAATGTAAAAGAAAAATTTTTTAAATAGCGCCTTGTGACCTCGGACACCTAATTTCCTTTCTCAACAAAATCAAAACTTACCAGGTTTAAAGCCTTCACCCCATTCACCCTTTACCCAAAGCAGTCCTGAAGCAGAAAGTATACCTGCCAGGCCCCGCCCCCTTCAGAGGTGAAAGCCTGCTCCCCGCCCACCCCCGCAGCAAGGCTGGACTGCACACACTTCCAGAAGAACCAGACTCCCTCTCCGCCTCTGACGTCACAAATCCCTCACCTCCTTGAGTCGGGCAATCGCATCTCCTATCTCCGGGTGGCCCGTGCCGTCCTCGGTCAGCATCTTGACAATCTGGGAGAAGTGCTGGATGAAATCCTGCTTTCTTTGGTCGTAAGGGTCCAATTTCTGGTTTCCATTCATTCTGAGGGAGGAGTAAAGTGCTCTGAGAAGAGGAAGGACAAGTCAGACCCTGAGCGCTGCTCCCCTCCCCAAGGCCCCTCACCCCACCGCACTCACCGAGGCTCCTCTGTCCACGCTTGGCACCAGCAGCGGGCACCGTGCCAGGCCCCCGGGGCACCCAGCCACCTCTCCCGGGGCACCCAGCAGGGAGCTGGCAGCAAGAAGACCCCCACAGACCTCAGCCAGCGGGACAGGGGCATCACAGGGGTGGCATAGGGAGGGGGCACTGGGCACTCCCTGCAGGGACAAGCACCATAGACAGATGCTCGGTGGCAGCTCCCCAGGTCACCCCCCCACCCCCAGCCTTTTACCTCGGGGCCCAGAATGCCCCGCCCTCTTCTGAGCTAGGCTCCAGGTCATTTACAGGAAGAAGTTAATGCAAAGAACAGCTGGCCGGCTGGAAGTCCACTGATCGCACTTAAGTGCACACTTAAAATAACTTAACGCCACCCAACTATCTTCCCTCGACCATCAACCCTGCAGGGAACCTCTGGATTGCTACTCCCGTGGCTTCTTCCCCCAAGTCCTGGAGCACAACTGGAAAAGCCCAGACTGAAGGACCTGAGGACCGGGGGCTGGGAGGACCCTTAAAGCACCCTGTTTCATGAAGGCCAAACGGAGGTTCGAGACACAGGAAGATGCGGGAACAATGGCAGCGCCAAATCTAGAACCCAGGTCTCCCCTGGACGGGGGGATAGGGGTGCGCAGGCTCGGAGAAACCGCAAGAGGACGGAGGACTGCGCCGCAACCCCGGGGGCCACGGACACGAGGTCCGTGGTCACAGGCAGCGCACGGCCAGCCTCGGAGCAGCCACACCGGGCGGCCCGGGAGGCTCGGGGCGCGCACACTGCACATCCCGGCGGCTTCCGCTCCCCCAGAGGGTCAGCCAGTCCGACCCTCGGGCTCCCGACACCGGGGCTTCCGACGCAAGACAGCGGCCCTTGTGTGCCTCCGAGTACCGCTGCGGAGGTGAAGCCGAGCCTCCCATCGCGGCCTGAGGGCCCGCCGCGACCTCGCTCACCTGCTCCTGGATGCGGCTCCTGGTCCAGGGAGTTGGCGGGGCACTCCTGAAAGCCACTGCGCTGGGCGCGCGGCACGCTGGGTCTAGTAGTTCCCGAGTCCCTTCGCCCCAAGCGCAATGGCCCCATCAGACTACAATTTCCGGCATGCAGCAGGTGACAGGACGACGCGATCTAGCGCGGGCTGGCTGGGCGGAGACGAGCCACGCTGATTGGCTGCGTCCCCTCGTGCGAGCATGGGCCCTGCACGGGACAACCAATGGAAGGGCCGTGCGCAGTGCCCTGTAGGCGGTCTCTCCGCCGACACGCCGACACTCCGGAGTCCGGGTTACTCAACCCATCAGATAAGGTACCTGCAACTGGAAACCACCTAGGACATGAGTAGGTTTTATTCTAAGGATCATTGTGGGAGGATACCCGCTCTCACCGTTGCTGTTCAACTTTGTACTGGAAGTTGAAGTCAGAGCTATTAGACAAGAAAAAGGAATAAAAAAACAGCCAACTTGGAAAAGTAGTAAAAATATATGTATTTCAGAGACATGATCCCAACTATGGAAAATCCACATAAGTAATCTCCACACCCAACATGGGGTTCAACCTCAGGAGTCCCCCCCGCCCCACCCCGAGATCAAGAGTCCTAAGCTCCAAAGGCTCCTCCAGTCAGGTGCCCCTGCCATGAACAATCTCAAAAAAGAAGAACGCGATTCTATTTTCAACAGCGTCTACAATAATAAAATACCTATGAATAAAATTTAACCAAGGAGGTAAAAGACTTGTACATTGAACACTATAAAACATGGCAGAGAAAAATTAAAGAAACTTAAATAAATGGAAAATGTTCTTGGGTAGGAAGACTTAATATTAAGATGTCCCCCAAAACGATCAACAGATTCAACACAATCCCCATCAAAATTCCAACAACAAAAAAAAATTGTTTTGCAGCTATGGAAAAGGCAATCCGCAAATGTACATGTAATTACAAGGGACTCTGGATAGCTCAAATAATCTTTTTTTTTTTAATGTTTGTTTATTTTTGAGAGAGAGACAGAGACAGGGCATTACATGGGGGGAGGAGGAGAGAGAGGGAGACACAGAATCTGAAGCAGGCTCCAGGCTCTGAGCTGTCAGCACAGGGCCCAACTCGACTCAAACTCTTACCACACAGCTATAAAAATCAAACCCACGAGGTACTAGCATAAGGATAGACATGCTGACCTACGAAACAGATTGGAGTGTTGAGAAATAAACTCATGCATCTATAGCCAATAGGTTTTTTACGAAAGTACTAAGTCCACCAAATGGGGAAAAGACATTCTCTTCAACAAATGGCACTAGGTAAACTGAATTGCATGACGTAAATCTTTCCTCGCAAAAAAAATGAAGTTGGACCCCTACCTCATCTCATATTCACAAATTAACTCAAAATGGATTAAAACCTAAAAATAAAAGCTAAAACCATAAAACATCCTAGAAAAAAAACATAAGAATAAGACTTCATACCTTGTATTTAGTGATGTCTTCTTTTTTTTAAAGATTTTTTATTTTTTTAACGTTTATTTATTTTTGAGAGAGAGAGACACAGAGTGTGAGCGGGGAGGGGCCGAGAGAGAGGGAGGCACAGAATCTGAATCAGCTCCAGGCTCCGAGCTGTCAGCACAGATGCGGGGCTCGAACCCATGAACCATGAGATCATGAAGTCAGCCGCTCAACCAACTGAGCCACACAGGCGCCCCTAAGATTTTTTATTTTTAAGTAATCCCTACACCCAATGTGGGGCTCGAACTCACAACCCCAAGATCAAGAGTCACATGCTCCACCAACTGAGCCAGCCGGGTGCTCCTGGTAATGGATTCTTAAATATGACACCAAAAGTGTAAACAGCAAAAGGAAAGATAAATTGAACTTCATCAGAATTAAAAACCTTTGTCCACCAGAGGACACTATCCGGAGAGTGAACAGGAAGTGTACAGAATGGAAGAAAATGTTCCCAAATCCTACATCTGATAAGGGTTTGAATCCAGAATACATAAAGGGCTCTTAAAACTCAATAACAAAAATACAAACAACCTAGTTAGAAAATGGGCAAAGGACTCGAGTAGACATTTCTCCAGAGAAAATCTATGAATGACCAATAAGCACATGAGACGATACTTATCATCATCGGTCACTGGGGAAGCGCAAATCCAAACCACAATGAGATACCCCTTTACCCTTAATAGTATGAATATAGTAAAAACAAACAGATTTTTTTTTTTTAATGAAAATAACAGGGGCACCTGGGTGGCTCAGTCGGTTAAGGATCCGACTTTTTGGTTTCGGCTCAGGTCATGATCTCGTGATTCATGGGTTCAAGCCCTGCATCGGGCTCTGTGCTAATAGTTCCAGAGCCTGCTTGGGATTCTCTCTGTCTCCCTCCCTCTCTTCTCTCCTCTTCTCTCTCTCCCTCTCTCAAATAAAAAAATAAACTTGGAAAAAAAATTTAATGAAAGTAACAAATGTTGGTGAGGATGTGGAGAAATTGGAAGGCCCAGACAGCGCTGGTGAGAACATGCAATGGTGCTGTTGTCGGAAACAGCGGGCCGTCCCCAAATATAAAACGCAGAATTGCTCTGTGACATAGGGAATCTCCTCCTAGGGATGCGCCTCAGGGAGCTGCGCACAGAGACCCACACGAATGCTTGTGCGCCGCTGCTCACTCACAAAAGCCAAAAGGTGGAAATGACCCGTGGGTCCATCCACAGACAAAAGGATAAACAAAATACGGCATATACTTACAATGGATATTTTCAGCCTTAAAATTAAAGAAGGAAATTCTGACACATGCTACCACGTGGACAAACCCTGAAGACGTCTCACTTGGTGACGTAGGGCAGACACCAAAAAACAAATACTGCATGATTCTTATCTGAGGTCCCTAGAGGAGTCAACTTCATAGAGGCAAAAGCTGAATGCTGGGGGCCAGGGGCAGGGGGAGGCGGGGATGAGGAGTTCTGTCTAATGGGTATAGAGTTTCTGTTTGAGAAGACTTAAAAAGTTCTAGAAATGAATGGTGGCGATGTTTGCACGGTGTGCCCTCAGCTGTACACTTTAAATGGTTGAAATGGCACATTTTATGTTATGTATATTTTACATTAAAAAAAACAACTAGGGGCGCCTAGGGGCTCAGTCCGGTAAGCATCTGACTCTCGGTTTTGGCTCAAGGTCATCATCTCAGGGTTTGTGAGTTCCAGTCCCACATGGGGCTCTGCGCTGACAGGGCAGAGCCTGCTTGGGATTCTCTCTCTGCCCCTCCCTTGCTTGCTCTCTCTCTCTCTCTCTCCCTCTCTCTCTCTCTCAAAACAAATAAAATAAACTTTTAAAAAACCCAACTGGAAATCATGTGCTTCACCTGGGGAACTAGAGGGAGGCCCAGAAAATGTCACTTGTCATTACACCGTCAATTACAATTCAGGTCACACCCAGCCACACCCAGAGTCTGCTTCATCTCACCGCTGCCGCCGCCCCTTTCCCAGACCCCCCATCCTCCTTCCCTGGTCCTCTCTGCCAATGCCTGGGTCACCGCAGTCCCGCTCAGGGGTGGGGGTGGGGGTGCCGATTAACAAAGGACATGAATACAGATGAGAGACCAACGGGAGCAGCAGGAAGCCCAAAGCAAAGGATACTCTCAGGAAGGAGGCAGATGCCAACATGGGGTGCCAGGCTGGGGGAAGGCGCTTCACGAAGGGGTACGGCCTCCTAGGTAATGGGGAGAGGGCGGAGGGGGCGAGCGGGAACTCTGGGACGGTTTGTGCTGACTTAATATCTACAGCTTGTCCTCTGGGGCCTGCAGCTGGCTGGCCCCCAGGGAAAGGAGTGACTGAGACTCACCCGGAAGAGAAACCGGTTCTAGGCCGGGGCCTTTCAGCTCCTGGCGCAGCGGAAGTGGGATCCCTGGGCTTAAACGCTGCCCGATTCCCGATTCGAGCCGGGCTCCGCCCGGAGCACCTGCGTGAACCTCAGCGCGCCCCACGCCTCTCCGCGCGGGCTCCGAAGCGGCGGATCGAGGGCCCTGGCCTGTTTAGGAGACCGAGCTGTGCTCTCAATGACCCAAAGCTCAGCGTGCATTCTATCTCTTGTACAGCAGAGTGGACGGTCACAAGTGGCAAACTAGGGGGAAAGACTTTATGAACATTCAAGTCCACTGAAATCCAACAAATTATGAATTCATTCGCAGTGCAAACTCCAGGTTAAGGAAACGGGAGATCAGACTGGGGTCGAGGGCGAGAGGATTAATACGGGGACGGCAGTGTGCCCCAGACCTAGTCACCTTCAACTTCCTGGTCCCCAGCCTGGGACCTCTAGGAGGCGATGTCTGGGAGAGGCTGGATCGGTCTGGGGGGGATGAGAGCCCTGGGCCCTCCCATGCCAGCCTGATCCCCGCTGGGCCCTGGCCTCCCAGACACATCTTCCTTGGGAAGAGAGAAGGAGTCCGGGCATCCCCTCCCCCAGTTGCCTGAGAAGCCTCCAGGGCCCAGGGATGAAATGGGCAGGAAGTAGTGAGTCAGTCCTGGTTTCAAGCTCTACTTTAAATCTTTACCGGTGTGTGAAAGGGGTTAATTACCTAGTCTTTTTTTAAATGTTTATTTATTTTGAGAGAGAGAGAGCTCATGAGCAGGGGAGAGGCAGAGAAAGGAGAGAGAGAATCCCAAGCAGTCTCTGTGCTGTCAGCACAGAGGGCTTGAACTCACAAACTGTGAGATCATGACCTGAGCCGAAATCAGAAGTGGGACCCTCAACTGACTGAGCCACCCAGGCGCCCCCTTGATTTATTTGCTTATTCATTAAATTTAGCTATATGCCCAATATGGGGCTTGAATTCACGACCAACCGGAGATCAAAAGTCACATGCTCTACCAACTGAGCCAGCCAGGCCCCCCTGTTGATAAGTATCTGAAATGTAACTGAAGAAGGAGATAAGAAACCCTTTCACCAGAAAGGAGGTGAAACTGGGGTGGTTGGTCAGGGATTTCGTGTCACAGACAAGACGAAGGGCGCACTGGGGTAGGGGACAGTGTGTGCAAAGTCGCGGCACTGAGAGAGAGCAAGTCCTGTTTAGGGAGGGAGGGGGAGGGGCTGAAGAATGCAGAAAGGGAGGGGTGAGGCTAGAGAAGTGACCTGGGTCTTTGCCTGCCCTGACAAGCCCGCCTGTGTCCTTGGACAGAGCAGCCTAGTCAGACCTGACGTGTAGACAGACAACTTTGGCCCCAGTGGGAGAGCCCCTAGCGGGGGCGGGGCCCTCCCAGCAACGGTTGTGACCTCGGAGACCAGACGGAGACGGGAGACCAGACGGAGACGGAGACGGGGTGGGACGGTGGGTTTGGGTACTGAGCTTAGCTGTGGGCAGGGAGAGGCTGCCAGCACCGTGGAGGGGCAGGGAGTGCGGGGCAGGGAGCGGGAGGCAGGGAGAGCAGGGGCAGCCAGTGCGAGAGGGAAGGGAAAGGGTAGAGAAGGGAAAAGAAGCTGACTTGGCTGAGGCAGAAGGTTCAAGAGGAAGCTGCCCCTCGGGTGGGAGCCGGGCCCTGGACAGGGGAGAGGTTGGGGGGGCTGGACCACTGAGTCACCTGAGACCCGGGCCTCTCGCTCCTCGAAGTCGCTCACGGAGCCCTACTAGGCTCTAGGAATAGACCAAGGCTCCCTAGACACAGAACCCCGTGCTCCTGGCTCAGACTTTCTAGGTAGGGTGGGAACACGTCTAATGAGTCAGCTGTGCCAAAGTGGCGCAGGGGAGAGGGCAGGGGAGAGGGCAGCAGGGCATAGGGGGCCTTCGGTGGTGAACGGGGGTCAGAGAAGGCCTCACGGGCCAGCAGTAAGCGGTGCCTGGAAGGAAATGGGCAGGCCGGCAGCGGAGAGGGCGCGCTCCACAAACTGGGGCGGGGGAGGGGGGGGAACGGTACAGCTGCCGCCCCCCCTCGGGTAGAGACCAGTGCGCCTCACAGTGACAGACGCGGGGAGCGCAGTGGGGGGTGACCGAGAAGGACGACGCCCTCATAAGGCTGCACTCGGCGCCAGGTGGGGACACGTGGACGCCAAGCAGCCTGCAGTGTTTTCACCCTCCACCCCGGCCCCTCCTCCCCAGGCCCTGCCCCCCCTCCCAGACCCCGCCCCTCCTCCCAGGCCCCGCCCCTCTTCTCACCCCAGGAGTGAGCCAGGCCCTCACAGAAGCCTCCAGGCCCGTGGACCCGCGTCCTCCCACAGACAACAGGCGGGAACAACCCGACTGTCTAGGGGGAAACAATGTGGGCTAGACGTTCGTCGGAATGTTATTCAGCCTTAAAAAGGAAGGAAATTTGACCCATGTTCCAATGTGGGGGAACCCGGCCTGGAAATGTGCTAAGTGGAAGAAGCCATTGCCCAAAAGTGTGGGATCCCCCTTATTCGAGGTCCCTAGAGTAAACACGCCGAGAGGGACACAAAGGAGAACAAAGGTCGGGGGCGGGGGCACAGGGAGTTAGTGTTTAACGGGGACGGAGTTTCTGCCCCCATCGGTGAGGAAAATTCTGGAAACAGCGCCCAAGATCGTGAATGTGCTCCATGCCGCTGAACAGTACTCCTAAAAATGGTTCCGTGGGAATTTTTTCAAAAAGCTTGTATTGTTAAGTAATCTCTATACCTAACATGGGGCTGGGACGTACAGCCCAGGATCAAGGTCACTCACTCCACCCACTGAGCCAGCCGGGTGCCCTGGTAAATTATATCCTACGTACATTTTATACAGTTTTTCAAAAAACTGAAAGAGCCCTGGGCCGGCCTGGCCTCTGCCTCTAGCAGCTCCCTGGGTGGAGGGTCCAAGGAGGGCCTTCAGGGCGGCCGTCACTGACCTCCGCGGGTGCAGCCCTGAGCGCTCTCTCGCACCCACAGGGTCCTAGCTCCAGGGTAAGGGGCGGTACAGAATGGAGGGGACAGTGCCCTGTTACCTCCTGCATAAAAAAGGGACGGTGGTGGTGCTTGGCTGGCTCAGTCGGTGGAGCAAGCAGCCCTCGATCTCAGGGTCGTGAGTTCGAACCCACATTGGGCACAGATGGATGAAGAGATAATAATAAAACAAAATGTTCTTATATTTAAAATCGGGGGTGCCTGGGTGGCTCAGTGGGTTGGGCGTCCGGCTTCAGCTCAGGTCATGATCTTGCTGCTCAGTTCTGTGCTGACAGCTCAGAGCCTGGAGCTGCTTCAGATTCTGTGTCTCCTTCTGTCTCGGCCCCTCCCCCGCTCATTCTGTCTCTGTCTCTCGAAAATAAATAAACATTTAAAAATTAATTAGTTAATTAAAAGGGGGTATATATTGTTTGTACCTGCGTAGTCCAACTCCGAGAGAAGACACAGAAACTCCAGAAATCGGTAGAAGGTCCCGGAGTGGGGGGCGGGGCTGAGAGGCGGGGGTGGGGCTGGGGGCGGGAAGGAGAAACCTTCACCTAGAAGCTGGACCTCTGAGTTTTGTAAATTGTGCAAGTGTCTATGCAAATAAACGTAAATATATTTGAACAAATTCAGATTTTGGGACTTTTGGAAATACAGACGCAGGGCCCAGCCCCCACATTCTGATTCCGAAGGTCGGAGACGGCGCCCCGCCGGGGAAGCTGGTCTCTCTCCGCAGAAGAGAAAACCGGCGGCGGCGGCGGCGGCGGCGGGCCCCTGGCACCCCAAGGGCCCCGGGGCGCCGGCCGGCCGCGGTCGTGTGGCTGAGTGAGGCGACCTCGAGCTGGGGTCAAATGGGGGACCTTGTGCGCGTGTGAGGGAGCGTGTCTGTGCGGGGGCAGGAGCGCGTGTGAGGGTGGCATGCGCGTGCGCGGACTGGGGCTGTGTGTGCACCTGTGCCGGCGCCGGGCACACTCTGTCCTTGACCTCTTGCGGCAACCCCTGCGGCCTCCAGGGTGCAGCCTCCTGACCTCCCTCAGGCACGACCTGCCACCCCTCCGGTCCCCTCTGTGTCCTGAACACGACACGGTCACCGGCCCGACACACTTTATAAAACCTAACTGCCAGCGTTCTTGTCTCTCCGCAGTCCCGCCGGGGCCTGAGCGTCCGAATCCGGCAGGACGCGCCCAGAGCGCAGAGCTCCGCGCGGGTCCGGGTGTGGGGGGTTCGCGCCTGACAAAGCCAGACACCCCGGTTCCGCGGGCTGTGCAGGCCTGCCGTCCCGCCTCCGGCGCAGAGCGGCCTGGCCCTGGGACAAGGACAAAGTATGTCTCAAACGGCGCGGCGCCGGGGTCCAACGTAAGGCTTCCAAGTCAAAGCTCTTGTCTCTGGCTTGGACAGCACAGGGGCTGCTCTGGGGCATCAGCCCCACGGCCTGTTAGCTACTTGGGGCTTGGATCTCCCAGATTCTGCTCCTCCCAAGTGGCCTTCAAGTCTGTCTGAAGTTGCCAGGCCAACCTTAAATATCCCATGTCCCCCCCATTCCCCAAGCACAAGGCCTAATTTCCCAATCTCTAAAGTCTGTTACGTTCGTTCCCTCTGGTTACAGCCTTCAACCATCGTTATTTATTTTGTCTTCTAGAAACAGAGCCTAGGATCTGTGCCCATTGCCCTTGGTAAGTCCCTCCTGCTATCTAACCCCTTTCTTTTCCAGCTAGGGTCTGACAGACGGGATGGAGCCCGGCGTCTGCAACACGCGCTCTGAGCCCGAATCCCAGGTCCGCCGGGGGGATCTGCAGCCCCGGGGGGAATCTGCAGCCCCAGACACAATGCGTCCATTGGGAACCCAGGGTTCTCGCCAATCAGATAAGCTGAGCCACGTCTCAGAGCAGGGTTACATCCAAAGGTGTGCGCCGGGCACGAGGCACGGAGCATTTCCCCGGATCTACAGACAGGGGGCTTAGTGCCACCTTGAGGGGATGGGAGACAAGGCCCCTAGGATCTGGAGAGGGCCCGTGGTGCCAGCTGCGGCCGCCAGCAGCCTGGCAGGGAGAAGGGGGGGGAAACGCCCCGCCTTCCTCACCTCTGTCTCCTCTCCTGCCTGCTGGCTGGGAGCTACAGACGAGGCCTCCAGCCTCCCGGCCCTGACAGAGTGGCAACAGCAGAGGAAGGATCTGGACCCAGCGCACCCGCGGGCCCCGGTTCCCTCACCATGGAACAGGCTATGGATCCTACCTCCCTTCTGGGTTGTCATGGTGACAAAGGAGAAGACGCAGGTGAGGTGTTGAACATTGGCCCAGCGCACCCACGGCGCTCCCTGAACACACCCTACCGTCTGCTTGTGGACACAAATAATGAGTAATTGGCACCTTGAACTTAGCCTGTCTAAGACTGAAACCTTGAGGGGCGCCTCAGGTCATGAGCCCACGTTTCAGAAGTTCGAGTCCCTCATCAGGCTCCCTGCTGTCAGCGCAGAACCCACTTTGGATCCTCTGTCCTCACCCCTCCCCCACTCATGCTCTCTCTCAAAAAATAAATAAATAAAACATAAAACTAAAACCTTGAATGTTTCTCTCACAAACCCGTTACTGGTCTCAGTAAATGGTGCTGCCATCTACCCAACTGCTCAGGCCAGACCCCCAGCACTGCACCCTCCCACACCCTCCCCGCCCCTCCCAGCACTGCACCCTCCCACACCCTCCCCGCACCCTTCACCCGTCATCCCCCCACCCGTGCTCTTCCCCAGACACTTCTCCCATCTGGCTCCCTCCAGCTTCTCCCCTGCTGCTGTTAGTCCTTGGCCCCCCGCCGGGCTTGCTCCTAAAGCCCGTGGCCCTGCTGTTCCTCTGCAACCCCCACCTGCCAGTGACAGGGACGGAGAGCGTCTGCCGGCGCACGTCCCTCTGCCGGTGCCCTCCGGGCCCCTGCTGTGTCTCCAGGCTCACAGGGACCACGCCCCTCAGCTGGGCACCCAGCCTCCTGCCCCTAGCACGTGGGCCCACGGCCTCAGTGCCCCTTGCACGTACGCCCCGCGGCCCCGGGCCCACGGCCTCAGTGCCCCTCTCTCTCTAGCACTAGGCCTTTCCCTTCCTCAGAGTCTTGACACATTATTTCAACCCCACACAAAACTCCGTGCTCCAAGTTGTCCCCACTAATTCCTTCTCATTCTTCAAATCTCAGCCTGAAGATGATCACACTTCAAAGAGCTCTTACCAAACCGCCTCACCTGAAATATACTTCTCGGAGCTCCTAGGGGGCTCAGTGGGTTGAGCGTCGGACATTTGGTATCGCCTCAGGGCGTGATCTTGCAGTCATGGGATTGAGCCCCATGTGGGGCTCCGAGCTGAGCATGGGGTCTGCTTGGGATTCTCTCTCTTCCTCTCTCTCTGCTCCTCCCCCTTCTCAAAATACATAAATAAACTTGAATTTTTTAATGTTTATTTTTGAGGAAGAGAGAGAGAGAGAGAGAGAGAGAGAGACAGTGTGAGCAGGGAGGGGCAGAGAGAGGGACACACAGAATCTGAAGCAGCTCCAGGCTCCGAGCTGTCAGCACAGAGCCCGACGCGGGGCTTCAGCTCACAGGCTGTGAGACCATGACCTGAGCTGAAGTTGGATGGGTAATCAACTGAGCCCCCAGGCGCCCCCAAGTAAACTTTAAAATGAAATACATTGCTCTCTTTCCTCCCTGCTGACTTTGCTCTCTGGCATCCTGATCAATTCCTTAACAGCACTTACAAACTTCGTGGTTCTACATTCATTTCTTGGGTGCTGGTTTATAGGCGGTCTCCCCACACCGTAACGTCCGCAGGAGACGGAGGCCCTGTCTGCTTTGCCCACCGTTGTCTCAGGACCTGGCGCGGAGAAGGTGCCCGTAAATATTGGTCAATGAGCAAATGGTGGCCCGTGTTCTCGTGACAGAAATGCTCTCAGAGCCCGTGCAGAGGACGCCCCCACGCCACAAAGTTCTCCCCAAGCCCTTCCTTCGGGCTGCAGTCCCCACTGCAAATCCCTTCTTCCTGGACCCGGCTAGGGCTCCCTTCCCTAAGCTACAAAGGAAACGCGGCCATATCACCGAGAGCTCCATTCAGGGTGACGGGAGCCTGAGTGCACTGAAGACTCATGGGGGAAAATGGACTGGGGGGCGAGGATGCCAGAGGGCGGGGCGGAGAGCGCGCAGGCCTGGGGGAGGGCCGCTTGCGGGGCCCGGGGCAGCAGCAGGCGCGGCCCTCCTCCCTTCTGGCCCCGGAGATAACACCTGCAGTTCGGCCCTGCTCGCAGCCCACACCCAGTCCCTCCCCTGTAGCACGTCCAGCGGGGAGAACGTGCCACCCCAGGGGGTTTGACCAAGGATCTCTAATTCCCAAAGGACTTAATACAGTCCATCCTGACTGGGGCTCCAGGAGGTAAGGAGAGGCAAGAGAAGCCACTGTAGAGGAGGAAAAGAGGGTGCAAACGAGGAGTGGAGGCAGAGACACAATGATCCTGTCTGTGATCACTGGAGTCTCCCTGGTGTTAGGTTTTGGGCCCTGGCCTGAGCCTCTTTCCCAGCCCGCGTAGGCAGGGCAGACAGGAGCCCGCAGCACGGGAGCCACGGCGGACTCCCGTGCTGCCTGGACTCTGATTCCTGGTGGTGACACTTTAACCAAGGTGCAGAACCGCTCCCTAGCCCACACAGTGTGGAGCAGACCCCCGGGGACAGGGGGGCGCTCGGCGGCATGGAGGGTGCGGCTGGGCTGGGCTGGGCCGAGCTCCAGGGACCCTAGGACTGGAGTAGCATTGAAGGGGCTGGGGAAACTCAGAGGAGGGGGTTGGGAAGCCCTTCAGTCGAAAGGGAGAAAGCAGGAAGGGGGACTGGGTGATTCTGGACAACGAGCGGCCAGTGTGGGCCCGATATCGTGAAGGGCCGGGGCTGAGGGGCGTCCGCAGCTGAAGGGCGGGGGGTCAGGGTTGTGCGGGCAGGCCGGAGTGGGTCGGACCTGTATGTGCAGCCGTCTCTGTTACTTAGAAGTTCTATGATCTTGGGCAATTTATTTAATCTTCCGCAACCCCTGTTTCCTTCTCTGGAAGGTAGGGGTTCTTATAGAGCACTTAGCAGTCCCCGTTCCACAGGGTCCTTGCACTGGGTAGGAGAATGCATGTACGGTGCCCAGCCCCTGGGAAGGACCCCGGGGAACCTGGAGAGCACAGGGAAGGGGCAGAGAGCTGGGGTGAAGGGTGGGGAGATGAGGCAGGGGCCCACACAGCCCTCGTCTACTGCAGGGCCAGCGGGGCACCTCCGGCGGGTCAGCGGGGCACAGCTGGTCCACGAGCTGGGCACCGCCTTCTTCGAGCGGCAGCAGCTGTCAGCCGCCATGGCCAACACCTTCCTGGAGCACCTGTGCCTGCTGGACATCGACTCAGAGCTGGTGGCCGCCCGCAGCACCAGCATCATCGCCACCATCGGTACGCAGGCCCCATCCCAGCCTCCCGAACCTCTTGTGGGTTTCTCTAGGTGCTTCCGCACCTTTGTCTCCTCCGAGACCTGCGCGCGTCTGACAGGGTCATTCATTCAAGGACACAGAACTTGGTTGAGCCAAGGTGTCAGGCCCTGGGGGTAGATCAGTGAAGTAGACAAAGATCCGGGCCCTGTGGGAGCTGCCACCTAGCTGGGTGAGACAATAAATACCCAACCAGAGGGGCGCCCGGTGACGGGGTCAGTTAAGCGTCCAGCTCTTGATCTCGGCTCAGGTCACGATTTCAGTTTGTAGTTTCAAGTCCCACATTGGGCTCTGCACTGATGTTGCAGAGCCTGCTTGGAATTCTGTCTCTCCTTCTCTCTGACCCTCTCCCTCCTGTGCGCGCTCTCTGTCTCAAAAAAATAAAAATAAAATAATAAGTACTAAGGATAATAACTTAAAAAGAAGTAAGCTATTCAGCATGTGAAAAAGTGATAAGAACAGTGGAAAAAAGAGAAACGGATCAGAGGAAGGGACCCGAGGGCAGGGGGTGGGGGCAGGCTGCAGCCCCAAGTGGGGAGCCGATCAGATCCGCGCAGAGCCGGAAGCGGAGGTGCGGAGGGCAGTACGTGGCGGGTGGGGAGCTCCAGACACGGGGGCCGCCAGCGCACAGGCCCCGAGTCGAGGAGGCTGGAACGGTTAGATGCCATGCAGAAGAGGGCAGCCGATGAAGACCTTGTAGGGAGAAGGTCACGTAGGGCACTGTCAGAGTCTGAGTGGGGTCTCCTGTCCCCAGAGAAGTGGGAAGGACTGTCTTCAGCTGCACTAGGGAGACTGGGGTGGCGGTGGGGGCCCAGACCAGGTGGGGGCAGTGGAGGTGGTGACAGGAGACGGGACTCTGAATGCATTTGGAAGACAGAGTCAACAGACAGGATTTCCAGATGGGTCAGACATGGGGTGGGCGTGAGGGGGAAGGAATCGGAGAGGGGTCCCCGGTGTTCGGTGTAAGGAGCTAAAAGGACAGATTTTCACCCGAGCAGGAAGGATGCGGAGGAGAGGTTTTGGGGTGTGGGGGGGAGATCAGGGGCTCCCTTAGGGCAGCGGCGTTTGAGGTGCACAGAAGTAGAAGTAATCAGATACACGGGTGTGGGGCTGGGGTGGGAGCTGCAGATATAAATGTGGGAGATGCCAACCTCTAGCTGGCATTTGAAAGCCGTGAAACTACTTGAGACCACCAAGGGAGCCAAGAGAATGAGGCACCTGATGTTAGGGGTGGGGATGGGAGGGCTGGGGTGGGGGGAGCATGAGAGGCAGAGAAGGAGCAGCCGGGAGGTAGCAGGAAGCCAGGAGGGGGGGTCCTGGAGGCGGCGGGAGGTCAGGTGCTGCCGCTGGGCCAGGGGGGGCCAGCGCCGAGAACTGACCGTAGCATTTAGCAACGACACCGAGGTTCCTGGTGACCCTGGCGGGAAGGGGTGCCGCGCAGAGGCGGGAGGCCAGCGCCGACTGGAGCCCGAACGAGGAAGGACAGGGGGAGGGAGGAGAGCCGGAGGCAGCGCGCGCGGCGACTGCGAGGAGTTTTTCTGCAAAGGCGAGCAAGGAAACGGGCTGTGGCTGGAGGGGAACTGCGGCTCGGAGAACGTCTGTCGTGGTCAAAGAAAGCACCCAGGCGTCCGTGCTGACGGCAGCGATCCCGCAAGGAGGACGGCACGACGACTCGGGGCCGAGGGCCGGCGGAGCCGCGGTGGGGCGGTCAGCTCGCCTCCCAAAGCCCGGACGGACCCCAGAGGCCCTCACCCGGCACCCGTCTCCTGCCGGGGCCCCTCCTGCGCGGGGGACCTCCGCTCTGCAGCTCTGACTTCGCTGCCGGGCGGAGGACGCCCCCCAGCGAGCCCCCCCCAGCGCCCCCCCACCCCCAGAGGCAGGTGTGGGCTGGAGAGGGAAACAGCTGCAGACGTGAGAGCGGAGGTTGCTCAGGGAATAAAGGCCAGGTCCCCGGACGCCTGCGGCGCGGTGATGGGTTTGCGGCCCCCTCCCCCATCCCCGGTCGCCTGAGCAGACCCCCGCTTCCAGGGCCGGCCTCTCAATCGGTGGAGCGCCTCAAGGAGATGATCAAGGCCGGGATGAACATTGCGCGCCTCAACTTCTCGCACGGCTCCCACGAGGTTTGGGGGCGGGGCGGTGGGCGGGGGTAAGGCCTGCGCGGGGAGGGGCTAAGGCCTGCGCGGGGAGGGGCGGCCTTGGCGACCTCCCCCTGAACCGCCTGCTCGCTCGTCCGCAGTACCACGCTCAGTCCATCGCCAACATCCGGAAGGCGGTGGAGAGCTTCGCAACGTCTCCGCTCACCTACCGACCCGTGGCCATCGCTCTGGACACCAAGGGGCCGGAGATACGCACTGGGATCCTGCAGGGGGTGAGGGGGGGCCTGGGTGGGGCCGGGGCCGCGGGGTGGCGTGGGGCGGGTCTCACGGCCCCTCTGGCCCCGCCCCTAGGGCCCGGAGTCCGAAGTGGAGCTGGTGAAGGACTCCCGGGTGCTGGTGACCGTGGACCCAGCGTTCCGGACGCGGGGGAACGCGAACACCGTGTGGGTGGACTACCCCAATATCGTCAAGGTCGTGTCGGTGGGGGGCCGCATCTTCATAGACGACGGGCTCATCTCCCTCCTGGTCCAGAGAATCGGTGCGGATGGGCCTCCGCCCCAGCCGCGGGGACGCGGGGTGCACTCCCTCCCCCTTGGACCCCTCGCCTCATAGACCCGTGGCCTCCGCCGCCCCCCCCCCCGGCCAGCGCCCTCCGCCCCCCCCCGCCCCAGGCCCCGGAGCCCCTGGAGTCCAGGCTTGTGGGCTCAACCCGGGTTGGGGCTGGACTGTCGGGTTAGTGATCTCCCAGGACGCCCACCGGTGTCTGTTCCGTGCACAGCCCAGGCCCCGAGATGGACAGACGGTAGGACACGGGTTCCTTATTTCCTGGGGGCCCACACGCCCCGTGCCCCCCCCCCACTATGCCCCCGGCTCCCCCACCCCCCACCTATGCTGGCTCTTTCCACGCCTGCAGGCCCGGAGGGGCTGGAGACACACGTGGAGAATGGCGGCCTCCTGGGCAGCCACAAGGGCGTCAACCTGCCAGGTGTCCTGGTGGACCTGCCAGTAGTGTCTGAGCAGGACGTCCAGGACCTGCGCTTCGGGGTGGAGCATGAGGTAGACATCGTCTTTGCCTCCTTTGTGCGGAAAGCCAGCGACGTGGCTGCCATCCGGAAGGTTCTGGGGCCAGAAGGACAGAACATCAAGATCATTAGCAAAATTGAGGACCGCGAAGGCGTGAGGCAGTAAGCCTTGGTCTCTGTCCCCGTCAGGCCCCGGCCATCCCATCCCCAAAGCCCTTCCTCTTCTCCAGCCTGCTTCTCCCTGGCTCCCCTGGCTCTTCCTCAGCCCTGACCCCCCCACCCCTACCCACCCAGGTTTAATGAAATCCTGGAGGTGAGCGACGGCATCATGGTGGCGCGAGGCGACCTGGGCATCGAGATCCCAGCTGAGAAGGTGTTCCTGGCTCAGAAGATGATGATCGGGCGCTGCAACTTGGTGGGCAAGCCCGTCGTGTGTGCCACGCAGGTCTGGACTGAGGCTCGGGACCCCGGTGGTCTTCGGTCGGGGGAGGGGAGGTGAACACGCACACCCTAGGTCTCTAGCACATTCTACCGTCAGTGTTTGAACCTCCAGTCACCGGGTTGGGAAGAGATACTGTGAGCCCGCGGTTCCAGAAGCGGAAACGGGACAGCCAGAGTCACACAGTTTGTGACTGTGACCCTGGCTTTCAGGGCACTCTGAGAGCGGCAGAGGAGTAGCTCAGGCAGGGTCCCCAGGCGGAGTGTGACTGCCACCGCTCTGACGCCCAGATGTCCCCCAGATGCTGGACAGCATGGTCACCAAGCCCCGGCCGACTCGCGCAGAGACGAGCGACGTGGCGAACGCGGTGCTGGACGGGGCGGACTGCATCACGCTGTCGGGGGAGACCGCCAAGGGCAAATTTCCCGTGGAGGCAGTAAAGATGCAGCACGCGGTAGGGGCGCCCACCTGGAAGCCCAAGCCCCTTCCGGGCGCCAGGCCCCGCCCCCGCCTGACTTCCCGGTGCTTGCAGATCGCTCGGGAGGCGGAGGCTGCCGTCTACCATCTGCAGCTGTCTGAGGAGCTCCGCCGGACGGTGCCACTGAGCCGAGATCCCACCGAGGTCACCGCCATCGGCGCGGTGGAGGCCGCCTTCAAGTGCTGTGCTGCCGCCATCGTCGTGCTGACGGCGACCGGCCGGTAAGGAGGCGGCGGCACCAGGAGAGAGCTCGGGGCGGGGGGCACACTGGGACGGGCCCCAGGCCTGGGTCCGGGCTTGTCATCAGAGAGGAAGGGTATCTTCCGGGGCCGGAGGAGAGGGAGCTCCAGGAGAAAGGAGGCCGCTGGGGCGGGCCTTGGGGCCCAGCGGGCACCGTGAGCTCCGGGGCGCTGGGAGGGCAGTGTGCCGTCCTGGGCACATTCCAGGCCTCTAGGGCCCCTGGGCAAGTCCTCTGGTTCAGCCCACAAAGCCTTACAATGCTGAGATGTTCCAGAAGGGCCCGGAAGGCCTTAGTTCAGGTCTTTGCTCTCAAATCTGCTGTGAGAACTCGGGTGAGTCACCCAGGCTTCATGGACCGCTTTTGCTGGTGGAGGCGTGAGGGTTAACGAGGGACATCTGTGAGTTAAATACTTAGGGTTTTGTGCTTCTCTTACTATCTGCCTCGATACAGCCTTCATCATCTCTTAGCTTCCTTACATGGTAACAAGGGCAGACATTCTTATGCCCATTTTACTGGTGAGAAAAACAAGGCCCAGAGAAATATGACGACTTACCCAGGGCCACACAGCTTGTGTGCGACACCTGGGACCAGAACCCAAACTCCTGTTTCCTGGTTCACTTCTTTCACTGTTCTGAGAGCTCCGCCCCCTCCCCCCCAGCTCAGCACACCTGCTGTCTCGGTACCGCCCGCGGGCAATGGTCATCGCCGTCACCCGCTCTGCCCGGGCTGCCCGCCAGGTCAACCTGTTCCGGGGGGTCTTCCCCGTGCTCTACAGTGAGCCTCTAGAGGCCGTGTGGGCAGACGACGTGGATCGCCGGGTCCAATTTGGCATTGAAATTGGTGAGCCACCTCGATTTCCTCCCCACCCGGCCCTGGATCTGGGTCGTCAGTCCCCAGACCCCACTCTCCACACCCACTCCAAGGGCCTTGCCTCGGTCCTCTGGTCCCAGATTTTCCCTAAGAAGGTCACTAGGACACAGGGGTATTTTGGACTCACGGGGCTGGGGGACACCCTGAGGAGGAGGGCAGCGGGAGCGGGGGCGGCCCCGCTGCTGCCTGCGCCCGTTGGCTGGAGCTGGATGGGACATAAGGAGTGAGAGGTGAGAGAGCCAGGTGACCCCGCGCCCCCGCTGTGTGGCCAGGACCGCACCCTGTCTCTTCTTGCAGCACAGCCACACTCCCTGCGGTGCCGCCTGCGGGACCCTGTCCGCTGGGGAGGTGGAGGGTGGCGGCTGGCTCTCGCCGCGGGGCTGGCCAGCGCCCCTCACGGGCTGATGGTTATCTTTGTTCACCCCTGCTAGGAAAGCTCCATGGCATCCTCCACGTTGGGGACCTGGTGATCGCGGTGACAGGCTGGCAACCTGGCTCTGGCTATACCAACATCATGCGGGTGCTGAGCGTACCCTGAGATGCCACGTCCCGCTGACACAGCCCAACCTGGACCCCCAGTCCCTCCACCCCACACCCCTGCAGTTGCACGACGTCTCTCAGCTCTTGGTGCTCCCTGCCTAGGCCACATCTGCCCTCGAGCCCCATCCCAGGGTGCTCCCGCCTGTCTCCATTTCACGCAGGCCCCTTAAGTCTGTGTCCAATTAAGCACTGGCCTTCTGGAAGCATCAGTCTACATTCCTGCACCAATGCTCTCAGCCTAAGATGCTCTGAGCCCTTAATCCCAGCTTAACTGGTTAATTCTCTTCCTCTGGGCTTCCCATACCCCCGGGGGGGGGGCGGGGAGCAGGGTCGTCTTGTCCCCTGGCTCCACAAAAATCACTATGTAAAATGTGTTCTGTATCCATGCCGTCTGGCATCCTCCAGGGTGGCCCCCATGCATCTCCCGAGGAGAATGCCCCCTCTTCCCTCACCCTGACTCACAGTGACGTCAAAGCACCACCCTTCTGGGGCAGCGAGGGCGGACGGGTGCTGGGGAGCACGGAGAGCTGCGGGGACTCATCTCCTCACTGTGCTCACAAGCAAGCCGCTCCCGGCTGTCCTCGTGCCCCCTGCTGCTTCTCCCTGCACCCAGACATTCCTTCATGCCCACCTCGCTCTCACACAAACCAGGAGCCAAGACGACCCTCTCTACTTCCTTTCTAAACCCAGCTGTTTGGAAGCTATTATAAAACCCAGGACTCCTCACCCAAGAGGAAAGGTGACTTAGGGCTCTGGCCCCCTGTTCTTTGACACTGTAGAGCAGGTGCGGGCCAGGGGAGCGAGGTAGGGGTTGCCTTGTGCCTGGGACGGCGGAGGGACTGACGTCCCCAGGCTGGGGTGTCGCGGGTCCTCCCCTTACTCCCTCCCCAATGGTGAACTTGGAACAAAACCTTTAAAAGTAGCAAGAGTCCTCCCCTTCGGCAGCTTGCTGCTGTAGGGAGGGGGTGGGCACTGTGTGCTGGGGCTGACGGAGCCGACGGAGGCCGGGAGCACCGCGGAGGGACCCGCTCCTCCGCCCTCCCTGTGAGGATGGGTAGCGACAGGGACGGACGGTGAAAGGAATGACTGAATAAAATGAATTAACAATAAATACAACTAGCAAATGAATAAATACAATTATTACATGATTGAATAATAAAAACAAACAAGAGAGGAAGGGAGGAAGGAAAGAAAAAAAAAGCCGTCTGAGGATTCAGCCGCTTGCCCCCTACCTGGGGGTCTGGGCTGGCACATTCAATAGGGACGTGCCAACCAACTGTCCCTTCGCCTCAAGGGGGCCACCATGAGGCTGGGGACACAGGGAGGAGGCTGCTCCCAGTTTACAAAGACAGTTGACCCACAGGGACGGAAGGTGCAGAGACCTGACAGGAGACAGGTGTTCCCATGGCGGGGGGTGGGGGTTGAAGGGGGCAGGGCCGCACTCAGCAGTGGTGGTGGATCCCCACACTGGGGGGCCCAAGACATCTGTGGACAGCTGTGGAGGCACAGGTGCCTGGCGGTGCCCGGCCGTGCCAAGGAGAATGAGGTCACCCACAGCAGACGGCTCCTGCTGGGTCAAGGGCAGGGAAACAGACATCTAGTTGTTTGGCAGTGATGGCGGGGACAATGACTTGTGCTTGGTGAGGTGAGGCCTGGGCCCGAGCCTGCGCCTGGCAGGACCACCCAGGGGGGCACCCTCCCCGGAGGCTTTGGAGTCACTTCTACTTGGCAGTGAAGACGTATAGCGCCTGGCACAGTGTCTCAGACGTCGAAGGCGCTCAGTACAGTTGATGGACAGGTGAACGGATCAGAGGGTGTCAGGCAGGCTGCAGGGCGCCCGAGCTGAGGACAGAGACCACGTCCTGGGGCGTGTTCCCACAGGGCCGTGTCTCGGGTCCTCTTGGCCTTCCCCAAGAGGCACCTGTCCTTGGGGGCACAATGCCGCACCCAAGAGCTTACCCAAGAGTTTCACATGTTGGCAGAGAGCTGGGGGCCCCGGGGGGCAGCTGGCTCAGGCACTGACGGCCTGGGCGACTGAGCTGTCCCTGGTGGCTTGGCCAGGAGCCCTGAGGAGGACAGGCGTTCACTTCCGGAGCCCTTACGCCCAGGAGAGCGGTCCCCCGCTGCCCGCTGAGGCAGAGAGGGCTGGGAGGCTGAGAGGGGGCGGCCCCGAAGTCCTAGCCGCCGTGCGCCTCCTCCTGGGGGGGGCCCCAGCAAGGACACCTGGGAGCGCCCGGCCCGGGACAGGCTGGCGTGGAGGGTTCGCGCCGGTGGGGCGGGCAGGCGGGAGGTGGACGCCCACGGACCCCGGGCCAGCAGAGGCCCGGCTCGGACAGGCAGGAGCGGGGAGGCCGGGGAGCCTGCGGGGCGTCTCGCAGAGCGAGCCAGGAGGGCGGCTGGAGAGTCAGGGGAGAGGGGCAGGGGGCCCCGCTGGTGCGTCAGGGCAATGGCCACGCTGGAGGTCACCGCGGCTGCCTGCAGAGGCGCGTGCACCAGCGGCTCCCACAGCACTGGCTTCCCGCTGAGCCGAGCTCCTGTGCCTGGGGCTAGGTCCCGAACGCCCCGGGCCATGTCCCTGTCGTGCTGCACCAAGTGCTGCTCCATGGGGCCCCCACTGCTGCCGGGACTGGGCTCCGAGCGTTTCCGCTGCAGGACGGAGTTCTTCTTGCCTGGAAACAGTCCCAGGAGGGAGAGATTGAAGATGAGCAGGGATGGGGCGCCTGAGGGGCTCAGTCGGTTAAGTGGCCGACTTCGGCTCAGGTCATGATCTCACAGTCCGTGGGTTCAAGCTGGCAGCACAGAGCCTGGAGCCTGCTTCCCATTCTGTGTCTCCCTCTCTCTTTGCCCCTCCCCCGCTCACTCTCTGTCTCTGTCTCTCAAAAATAAAATAAAGACAAAAAATTAAGAAAAAGAAAGAAGATGAGCAAGGAGTCCAAGGTGAAGGTTGGGTATCAAAGAGCAGGAAGGATAAGACAATAGACTCAAAGGACTGAGGCGAGTGGGGAGAGAATGCGGATGGGGGAGGGGGGTGGAGGTTGGGAGGCAGGGGGTGGAGGAAGAGGGTCGGGGTGAGAGGGTGGGAGTCAGGGAGGGACGTGGGACCACCGTCAGCGGTAGGAGACGCAGTGTTGCACGCCTCCTGAGGCATTTGCTGGGAGTGGCGTGGGCTGGGGGCGATGCCGGAGCTCTAGAGGCTGGGGGCCCCCTGGGGGAGATGGGGGGGCGCAGCCAGGACCCAGGGCACAGCGGGTAGACAGCCCTCACCGATGCGGCGCAGCCGGTCCACGGCCACGGTCTCGAAGGCGCGGCGCATCATGGGGAACTCCTCCAGCACGGCGTTGAAGTGGTCCACACTCAGCGAGTAGAGGCGGCAGTAGGTGTCGGCGCGCACGCTGGCCGTGCGCCGGCCCCGCGTCAGCAGGCAGATCTCTGTCCAGGTTGGGGAGAGGCCCTCAGGACCGCCGTCCCCAGAACGCCCCCTCCCCGGCCCGCAGCAGTGGCCCGGGCTCCTCAGGCCCCTCCCCTCCCGTGCCAAGGCCCCGAGACTCCCCAAGCACAGCCTGCCTCTACCCCCTCACTCTCTCCAGATGGAAGCTGGCACACAGGCGGGTCGTGCTGGCTCCAGTTATTCCACTCATTTTAATTCCCTGCCCCTCCCCCGCTATGGCCCGAGGGGCAGGCCTGGCGCTGTCCGCGCTGTGGGCCTGCCCCTCCCAGCCCTTTGCTTGAAGTCCCGGGCAACCAGGAAGGAGACAGGCCGTGCCACAGGGCAAAGGGCATCCAGGGATGCTAGCGAGCGGCCGGTGGTTTGGGGCCTGAGAGAGGCATCTGGCGGGGCGGCCCCCACCGCCGCAGCCTGGACCCCGGGCCCCTCCCGCTGGGGCCGCCCACCAGGCAGCCAGCGGGCTCAAGCCCCTGGGAGGGCAGGGCTTGATGCCTGTCTTCCCTTCATCTCACACATCCTCAGACTTCACTGCGTAACGGTCTTAGACGGCCCAGTGGCCCGGGAACTTTCACCTCTGCTCTGCATTGGAATCTCTTAGGGATCTGTGGAAAGCCCCAGAGCTCAGGCCCAGAGACTCGGCCTCAGGAGTCTGTGACTCTGCGCAGAGCCAGGCAGGAGCACTGATCTGGGGAGCAGGCGCCCTCTGCCCCCCACCCCAGGCCCCCCGCCCCCGAGGCTTGCTGACCCCCGAAGTAGGACCCGTCGGTGAGGCGGGCGTCGTGGGCGCCGCGCGCCAGCACGCTGAGCAGCCCGTGCTGGACGAAGTACATCTTCCGGCCCACGGAGCCCTCGCGCACCACGAGGTCCCCAGGCTGGAAGACCTCGAAGTGCAGCTTGGTGAGCACGGCCGTGACGAAGCTGGGGTCGGCGTGGGCGAACAGCGGCATGTGGGCCACCAGGCCCCGGCAGGTGAAGTTGATGATCTCCTGGGCAGGGGAGGGGCCTGTCAGGCAGGCTGTGACCCCTGCCCCGAGGTGCCCTCTGGAGCTCATCTGTGTCCAGAGCCGCCCACCTCCCGGGTCACGATCTCCCAAAGGACGGGGATGCTTCAGAGGGTCTGGGACCATCCCTGAGCTCCGGAGTTCTCCAGGAAGCCCCCGCAGGACCAGACCCCCAAACAAGATCCCTGCAGGCCCCCCGCGTGTGCTCCAGCCCCATAAGACCTTCAAGAAAGGCACCAGCCCCTAAAAGCCCCCCCAGGGCCTGGCTTCTTGAGAGACCCCCTGCCCCCCGCAGGCCCCACTCCCAGTAGGTGCTCCGGCTGACCAGCAGCCCGCACCCGGCATGGCGCCCCCGCGGCCCGCGCCCCACCTCCCGCAGCGGCCCGTTCAGCTCGCCCAGGATGCCGTCCTGGTCGCCCCCCGCCCCGCTCACCCCCTCACCCCAGGACCGGGGCCCCCGCGGCCCGCGCCCCACCTCCCGCAGCGGCCCGCTCAGCTTGCCCAGGATGCCGTCCTCCTCGCCGGCCGCCCCGCTCACCCCCTCACCCCAGGACCGGGGCCCCCGCGGCCCGCGCCCCACCTCCCGCAGCGGCTCGCTCAGCTCGCCCAGGATGCCGTCCTCGTCGAACATCTTGCCCTGGTAGCGGTGCTCGTAATAGTCGTGGATGCGCTGCCGCGTGTCGGCCGGCAGCTTGTGGAAGGCCATGTACTGCTCCACCTGCTTGTACTGGAGGCCCGGCCGCCGGCAGCGGGCGACAGGGCACGGGCCGCGTGCGGGCGGGGGCGCGGGGGGCGCAGGAGGGGGAAGGGGGAAGGAGCACAGACCCGGGCAGACCCGGAGGAGTGGAGCATGGGGACGGGGGGGGGGGGGGGGGGGGGGGGGGGGGGGGGGGGGGGGGGGGGGGGACAGGACACGGGGATAACAGTGGGTACAGGGAAGACACAGGCACAGTGACAGGATGCAGGCAGAGGAGGGGTCCCAGGATGGGGACGTCGGTCCACACAAGGAGAAAGGAGAGAGACACCCAATAGGGGCATGAGCACAGGCCTCAAGCTGAGCCGCCTGCTCCCTCGCCCCCACCCCGCAGGCTCACCCCTTCCTCCGGCCCTGCTCACCTTCTCCTGGTACTGACGCCGGGAAGAGTCCAGGGACTGGATGAGGGCGGTGGCGTGGCCGATGAACATGGCGTAGCACGTGGCGCCCACGATCATGCTGAGCATGGTGAGCCACACGTCGGGCATGCCGACAGGGGCCTGCTGCCCGTAGCCGATGCACAGCATGTGGCTCATGGCCTTGAACAGGGCGTGGGAATACTGGCGTCCCCACGAGTGGTTCTGGAGGGCAGAGTGTACTGCACAGCCGGGCGCAGCCTCCCAGTCTTCCTGCCCCCTTCCCTCTCCTGTGGCCCCTCTGTCGGCCCCTTGCGGCTTCACGCTGGCCTCCCAGGGGGTGATTCAGTTTGGATCTGGGGGCCTCTCTGCAGTTTCCGGGGGGGGGGTGGGCAGCTTGGTTTCCTGCCCTGCCCGCTCCCACCAACACAAAAGCGCTTCCTCCAGGTGCCCCCCCCGCCCCGCCCCCAGCTCCCCGCCTCCTGGCGCCAGCAGCTGCCATCTCTGGCCCCTATGCCTATGCTCGTCCCTGCCACTCAGGCACGAGAGCCTTTGGGAGCCCCGGAAGGCAGAGCCGTGGGGGTCCTCACCGCCATGTGGTTGATGGAGACCCAGCAGTCGGGGGGGAAGTCCTGCAGCATGGGGACCAGGAACTGCAGGCAGCCGTCCCAGTGACACAGCAGCAGCATCATCCCGATGAGGTTGAAGATGCGCACCACAGCGCTGGCCAGGTCATAGGTCATGTGAAAGATCTGAGGAGTCCGAGGAACGGCTGCTGTGGACAGGGATCCCCCCCCCGCCCCGGTCCTCCTCTATCCCTGGCCTTGCCAGTTCTCTCCTCAAACTTCTCTCTAGCCCCAGCCCCCTCGGATTTTTGAAATGCGCTATTATTCACTTCCACAGAGCTTTACGGCACACACAGCTGATACAAAGTTGGCCGTGTTACTACTCCCTCATCTAATGGAGAGGGAATCGATGCAGGTCACGTGCCCAGGATCACACAGTGTCACAGCAGAAACTCAAAAAAACCTACTGCACGAGCTGCCCAGGTTGTGCCTGCTGGAAAAAGGGAAAGAGGGCATTTCCCAGCGTCATGTCCTCAGGGTACACGTGTGGGGATTCATGCCAGCAGCCCCTCCCCATCCAGAAACACAGAGAAGGGCCTGACAGCTTACTGTGCCCCAGGCACTGTTCTAGGAGGTATTAAGTTACAGGTATTATTTCCTTTAATCTTTATAATACCCTCAATCATATGTAAGTATATGTAACATTTTGATCTTATAGAAGAGAAAACCCAGCCTCCTTTAGTAAATAGTAAAACTGGGATATGATCACAGGCCCGCACTCTGCACCCCCAGACCCTGCTCTCCTGACGCTGGACTCCAGCCCCTCCCGCTCACTCCTTCCAGAGTCCAGCTAACCGGCCAGGGCTCCTCCGGCTGCTGTGCTCCACCCTCCTCGCTTCCAGGCAGGGGGGGGCGGGGGGCACCCCTGAACCCTCATCCTGCCCCTGCTTCTGACCCACCCGCTTGGGAGAGAGCCCACCCGGCTGCGTCACCCTGTCGGGTCACCAGGAGCCCCACCCACAGCGCCGTCCCGGAGGGGTCTGCGAGCCCCCCCCACCTCCCTGCCCCACCTCCTCCCACTGGTGGATGTAGCGGATGAGGCGGGAGAGGCGGAGCAGCCGCAGCAGGCTGAGGATCTTGGTGAAGCGCACGATGCGCAGCGCCCGGGCTGTTTTGTAGACCTCGGCGTCCAGCCGCGGCTCCAGCTCCACCACCAGGAAGATGTAATCCACTGGGATGGAGGAGATCAGGTCCACCAGGAACCAGGTGCGCAGGTAGCGTGACCGGATGGCTCGCGGGGCCAGCAGGATTTCGGCGCCCTCCTCTACCACGATGCCTGTGCGGAAGTTGAGCACCAGATCCAACAGGAAGAAAGTGTCAGAGAGGACATTGAAGACGATCCAAGGCGGGGAGTTCTCTTCCTTGAAGAAGGTGATGCCCACAGGCAGCACAATGAGGTTCCCCACCATCAGCAGGAGCATGATCAGGTCCCAGTAAAACCTAAGTGGGGGCGGGATGGGGGGTAAGGCCAGGCTGACACTTCACCAGCCGCCAGACAAACAGCAGGCAGTCTGACGCGGCCGAGGAAGGGCAAGGACACCGAATAATGGGATGGCCAGCTACAGCTGGGGGGAGCGTGAACTGGGCCCACCGTCTGGGATATAGTTTGGTGTGATCTAGTAAAGCTCAACGTTTGCATTCCCTGCAAGCCGGCAATCCCATCGCGAGCACGTCCGCTCAGGGGAACTATGTGCCCCAGGAGGTACGCGCAGAAATCTTTGTGGCAGCACTAGATCTGGAAATGACCCGAATGTCTGCCAGTACAAAAATGCAGATAAATAAGATAAACACAGTAGATAAACAGACTCTGATATACTCATGCCCTAGAATGATATGCAAGCCTGAAACAACCCAATGGCAGCTATATGCTGAATCTTGCAAACTTAATGTTGAGCAAAACAAGAAATAAAAGGATCCACAGTGGATGAGTTCACTTGTACAAAGTTCAAAAACAGGTAAGACTAAACTGCATTATTTAGCGATTCACAGAAAAATGGTAAAACTATAAAAACATGAAATGAGTGCCACAAAAGTTAGAATAGCAGGTTGGGGAAAGGGCTGTGAGAGCAGTAAGGATTCTTCTGGGTGCTGGCAGCCTAGTCTCTCCTGACCTGCAGGGTTGTCACGGCGGGTGTGCGATGTAATTAGGTATATATATACTTATGCATCCACATGCAAATACTCTGGATATATACGCAGTGTGGTGTATCATTACATACTATACTATGTAGGCGTCTGCTATACACACACGTCTACTATCTGCACATATCTTCACTACGTATGATATACATATATACATACATGTACTTAATATGTATAATATATATGTAATATCATGTACATGGTTTCTGTCACTATTATTAAATATTTTTAAAGTAAAAAAACCCCACAAGGTGCCCTGTGCTAACCCCCCGGGAGTGTTGAAAAGACACACACTGAGACAATGGATACGAGAGCGCCGTCCAAGCGCTGGGTGGTTTTATGACTCACCCGCCTTTTGTTCCCAGATTTATGGAGAGGCGGCTGCTGCTTCTATCTCCAGTCTCTGCCCATCCTAGTCTAGGGCTTCACGCCCTCCCCGACCCTCCCTTCCCCACCCCGCCTTCCCTTCCCAACACAGGAGGACCCATGGTTCCTGGTTCTCTGCTGGGATCTGCTCATCTGTGGCAGGGGGCGGGGGGGGGGGGATCTGTGCTGCCTCCCATCTGAACTGAGCTTCTTAGGGATGCCCCCCCCCCACAGCCCCTCACACAGGGCTGCACACAGAGAAGCTCCAGGGGGATCCTGAGGCGGTGAGGCTTACAGCTCTGCACCCCTGTCCTTCCCTAATCTCCCTGTGCCTGCTGGCACTCTGGCCGAGCCCCAGCAAGGGCACTGGCGGGGAGAGCCACGCTGCGCGGCGGGGGTGTGGAGAGAAGAGGCAGGAGGAAGCTCGCCAAACCTTCCCGCAGAGAAGTCTGAGGTGGTTCCAAACACCTCCAGCGATGGCGGTTTAGATCCCAGGACACACCCACCTGCAGCGCCAGCCCAGGGCCCAGCCCCTTCTGACTCGACTACAAAATCAACCTTTTCAGCTTCTTAAAGAAGCACAGGGGTCCCCAGAGCCAGGTCTCCAGGAAGCCCCTCAGAAAGTGTGCTTTCCACCACCAACAAGTCGCTGACCCCCTCTCCTTCTCCCTCCTGGGCCACTGGAGAGCCCTGTAGTGTGTGCTGAAAGGAGAGAAGGGGAGGGGAGGGGAGGGGAGGAGAAAGGAAGGGAGGGGAGAAGGGAAAGGAGAGGAGAGGGGAGGAGAGAGGAAGGGAGGGGAAGGAGGGGAAAGGAGAGGGGAGGGGAGGGAAGAAGAGAGGAGAAGAGGGGAGGGGAGGGGCCGAGAGGGGAGGCGGGGAGAGGGCTCGCCCAGCCATGGAGCACCCTCACAGCCTGACTCACAGGCGGTCACAAGCTTGGCGGGTGATGCAGTGAAGACAGAGAAGCGGCTAATACACAGCCTCTGGGGACACATCTGTGTGCAGAATGGGAGGGGTCACAGGAGGCTAGAACAGGTGGCCCGGCGGGGTGGGAATGAGGCACTAAGAAAGAGGGGAGAGGAAGGAACAATGGGAGAAAGAGGGACATTTAGGGAGTGTGTATCTCTGGGGATTCAGAATGATGTCCAGGTCTCCGGTTGTGTTTCCAGGCTCCTGATTCACACCTCATCTTTCCTGCTCATTTGCTCCCGACCTGAGGTGCTCTGGACTCATCTTGCCTCATCCAAAAGCTGTCCTTCATTTCCCCCAAGGACAGAGCTGCTCTCCTCCCCTAGCGACCTTGATGTAGAGGTACAGCCTGACGGGGACTGTGGAATGGCCCCACCTCCACCCTCTGTCCCTCTGATCGGCACCTGGGAGGATGCCCCTGCGTGGCTGCCTCAGTCGCTGGGAGTCCTGGCCCTGCCCCGCGACATCCCGCCTTCAGCACCAGGGACAGCGGCAAGAACCGCAGCTGGGCCGGCCCCGGCCCCGGCCCCGCCTGCGTCCCTGTTTTTCCTGGTAGTCGGCCCTGTGGAACTAGGCAGGTGCCGGGAGTGGAAGATAGCAGAGCTCGGTTCCTCCCTCAGGCTGACCCCGAGCCTTGGAACATGGCATAATTTCCCAGATCCCCAGCCGGCAGGACTGCAGGAGGCAGTCGTCCCTAAATCCAGTAGTCCTTATGGTCCAGGTGGAGTGCTGGGTTCCTGAAACGGGAAGCCCAGGTCTCTTGTGTCTACTGTGGTGTCAAGTCACCGAAGACCTCCGGGATCCCTCGCCCAAGAATTCCCAAGAATAGACTGGGGGAAGTGACTCTGTTGTCCCACCCAAGGACCCCTGGGCCGGAAATGAAGAGTCTGTGGAGGGTGGGGCGCGCCCTGCCCCGGTGTCGCGGCTCCTGGGGGTGGGATCTGTGTCCCCCGCCCTCCTTGCTGGGCCCCCAGTACCGGAAGTCGCTGTAGGGATGGATGATCCAGGCCCCCGCTGACTTGACTCGCTCCTGCTCGATCTCCACTGCTTTGTGGCTGCCGAACACGCGAAGGGAGAACTTGTTGACCGTGGGCTGGAGCAGAGTCCCGAGCTGCCTCCTCTTGGGCTCGGGCCCGGACCCGGACCCCGGCAGCGGTCCTGAGGCCGCGGTCGCAGGCGCCGGGGCAGCCGGAGGTGCCGCCTCCAGCCCAGGGGTCGCCGGTTCGCCGGCTCCCGTCGTCGGCCGCTGCTCTGCCTCCATGACGCCCGTTAGCTTACACGCGTGGCATCCTAGACCCTGCCGCGGCCATCTGGGACGCCGACCCCTCCCGGAGCAGGAGCCGGCGCAGCCCGGCGGGCTCGCAGCTGCCGGCGCGCGGGGCGGAGGGGGTGTGTGCGCCAGACTCGCCGGCGGGAGGCGGGCGGCGGGTTGCTCGGCGCCCCCTGGCGGGAGCCTCCCCAAGAGGGGGCGTGGCCAACGAAACCCGCCTCCCGAGAGGACTCTGGAGCGGGCGTGGCCTAGCAGGTGGGGGCGGTCCTCCAAGTACAGAAGGAGGAGGCGGGGAAACGCAGCCGGAATCCCGAAGGGGGCGTGGTCTGGTGGCGATGAGCTCTTAGCCAATGAGCGCTAGGGAGGCGGAGCCGTCCGGGAATGGCGGGAAGAGCGGACGCTGGTTGTAGCTCGCTGGGTCTCCGAGGGCGAGGAATTGGAGACCAAAGAAGAGGTGAGGAACGGTCACTCCAATTCACTGCCTTCCCGCCTTTCACTTTCTCTCAGCACTCTCCTAGGCATACTCCTGTCTTCCCGTCTTCTCCATATTCCTCCCTCCAGTATTTCATCTCCGAATTCAACCTGCTAACTTTCAGCAGGAGTGACTGCGGCTGCAAAGAGGACTACGAAAGGCCTGCTGTCAAGGCACGCTCGGCGGTGCCCGTGTGCGGACAGAACGGGCAGGACTGCAGTGCTGTGTGATGCGAAGTGCTGGAAGTTCCGAAGCATCTCAAATTCTTCCCGTCGTCTTCATTTCTTATTGCCACTGCCTTATTTCAAGCCTTCAGCATTTTCCCACCTAGATTATTCCAGACGCCTCTAAAAGGGGCCCTATACGCTCTCAGGCCAATTGTCTGCCACAGTTACCTTCCTAAGATTCAAAACTAACATGCCCTTCAAACCTCCCCATCTTCTGTAGGATTACATTTAAGTGCCTCAGAATGACCTACGAGGCCCTGCAAAATTTGGACCTAATTTCAATAGCCTCTTCTTCCGATAGTCCCACTCTCGAGAGCCAGCGCCCCAATCACGCCGAAAGGCTTCGTTCTGCCTTGTCTCCAGCCCTCTGCGAATATTTCCTCCGCCCCGGATTCTTCGCCAATTCCCTCTCCAACGGCTGGTTCACATGGTGTCGCTTCTGGGAAGTCTAGAAACACACTTCCAAGTCTCCTTTCCCCAGCTAGAGTCTAACCCAGAGCTTTCCTTCTTTTCTTTTTTTAAGTTTATTTATTTATTTTGAGAGAGCGTGCAGCACGTGGGGAAGGGGCCGAGAGGGAGAAGCAGAATCCCAAGCAGGCTCCATCTTATCAGTGCAGAGCCTGACTTCGGGCTCAGACTCACCAACCGCGGGATCATGACCTGAGCTGAGATCAAGGGTCGGTGCTTAACCGACTGAGCCATCCAGGCCCTCGTCCAGGGCTTTCTTACAGTGTTCATAGCAGCTCTTGTCACAAGGCTGTTACCGTTTACAGGGCTTTCTCTCCCACTAGACTGTGGTGCCCTTGAGAACAGGAGGCTGGCGCCTGGCACACACTGTGGACGCTCGGTAAATGCTTGTTGAACGAACGCATGATTAGGGAAGGTGTTCGTGGAAGGGGAAGGGAATTCTCCGCTCTTTCCTTCCAACGCTTCATTATCCTTCCTCTTCTCTCTTCGGGAAAGTTTCCTCAGCCATTTCTGGCTGGCCCATGTAACCTCCATCTAACTGCCCTCCACCCCAGACCCCCTCTGACATGTCCTGACGTTAATACAGTTACTCGTAACTGACTTTTCCTTTTCCCTTTCTATGTCTCAGCTCCTTCCATCGCGCCTCTAACTCTGTCGTTTGTCCCAAGGGCTCCTCTTTCTCTCTTTCTTCCTCTTCTTCTTTTTTCCTGTTTCCAATTCCGTTGATTTACACTTGCCAAGTATTACGTGTAAGTTCAGAACATACAGCGACTTCCCCTCTTTCAGCTCCTGCTTCTCCATCCCTCCTTTTCTCAGACGCTTCCTCCGCGGCCGCACCCCGACCCACACGTGCGTACATTTCGCTCGGGACAAAGGGGGGGCGCCCCTCCTTGCTGCGGTCAGGTGGCCGGACTTTTTAAAGCCCTGGATATCTGCTGGGTGTGCCGGACAATCAGACCTCACCACCACGCCTCAAAAGCTGTTCGGAGCGGCGACGCTCCGTAAATGACGACTTCCAGGTCCCTTTTAAACCTCCAAACCTCACAAAGTACGCCGCTCAAGTGTCCTGAAGGCGGCGCAAGGCAGAGGAAGGAGCGGGGCGGCGGGGCCGAGCGCGCCCGGCCGCCCCGGACCCCGCCGCCGGCGCCCCGGAACCCCGCGCCCCGGGCGCTCCCAGCGCCGCGCCCGCCAGCGCCGCGAGCACGCGGCGGCGTGCGCGCCCTGGGGGCGGGGCCCGGGGCAGCTGGGCGGGGGCGCGGGGCGTGCGTGCGTGCGTGCGTGCGTGCGCGCTCGCGGTGGCGGCGGCGGATCGGAGAGGCCAGAGCCGGAGACCGAGCGGGGATCGGGCCCCGGGCGGGGGCGGTGCGAGCGGCGCCGAGCGGACCCTGGGGGCGGGGACGGAGCCGGGGCGGGCGGGACTGGAGCGGAGCCCGGGAGCGAGGCGGGAGGGCCCGGGGTCTCGGGTCGGGGGGGTGGAGCCGCACTTCGTCGCCGCGGGGGTGCCGGGACTCCGGCCGCAGTGCCGCCGCCATCACGGACTTCCTGTGGGACAAGCGCACGGGCCTCGCCGCCAGAACGGTGAGCGCGCGGGCTGGCGGGCCTCGGGGCCGCGCGGGAAGATGGCGACCGCGGGGCGGGCGGGGGGTAGCCCCGGGCAGGGGGCACGGCGGCGGGGCGCGTGGAGGGAGGCGGGGAGAGAGCGGCGCGGGTGAGGGCTTGGGAGCAGAGGTGGGAGACGAGCGTGCCTCGGACGGACCTCCCGCAAACTTGGGAGGGGCCCGGGTAGGGGAAGGGGTGACGGCGCGGGGAGGGGAGCGGCGCCCGGGAGGAGAAAGAGCACAATATCGAAGTTGGAGCGGGGCTGGGGAGGAGGAAGCCACCGCCGTGCCGCCGGGAGGGGGTGGAAAGAGTTTGACTCCGCGAGTTCGTTCTGGATGTTCTGAGCGAGGAAGGAGGGGGGAAGGTTTACAAGTTGAGGAAGGTAATCGGCGGAGGCTTTGGGTGGGGAGGGGCGTGAGAAACTTGGGTGGCAGTTTGCTGCGTGCTGAGGACGTCTGTGTGGCTGTGCCGAGCGGGCGGGGGTTACCCGGGAGGAGAAGCCGGAGCTTGCGCCTTTGCCACAGGCCTTCCAGACCTGGACCTCGTCCGGCAGCACCTCCTCCTCGATCGGAGGAGGTTGGAAGGGAGAAGCTCCGAATGAAAGCCAGATGTTAGATCATTAAGCTTTTACACACCTAACACCCCCCCCCCCACTTGTGTCCCTGGGTCTATTTAATGTTACTTTGCTTTCATACTTTTATCTTCCTGGATTGTGGCCGTGATTTCTCTCTTGATTTTTTTTTTTCCTTTAAGGAAAAAAAGCATTTGTGCACCATTTCGTTCCGATTCCAATAAGTAACTGGAAGGGGGCCAGCTTTTAGCCAAGCAGTGCTGATATTAATTAGAAACCGCTTATTCTCTACTTCCTAAGCACAGGAGGGGCGGGGCCAAATGGAAATCCGACTGCAGCTTGGAGTCTTCTGTGTTAAAAACTTTTGAGGGGATTTGGCCAGTGATGATGGCCAGTGACAGTTAAGACAGTCCAAGAGATCAGACCCAAGTCCCTGGAGCTTGCTTCTACCGCATACAGAAAGCGGGTTACACTGGATTGCTCCCCACCATACACAGAAAGCTGTGCGGTGGATTCCCACCAGACACTGAATGGTCTAGTTGGGGAGATAGATACACTGTTAATAATTGTAAATTTGTAGTGATAGCGTGTTGTAAAATGTTTCCCTGGGGAGTTGTGAGGAACTGCAGGGGTGTGCCGATGGAGCTTAGGCTCCAGCTGGGGGTGACCCCAACTGTGGCAGGCTCCACCAATTACACGGTCTCCCCTGGAATGAGCTGTGGCCCAGACCCGAGGATCTTCACGGAGCCCAGTTTGAGGAGAGTCCGTAGAGCAATGAGAGGAAGGGGCTGGGGGCGAGGGGTAGGTGCCTGGAGTTTTCCACCGGAGCTAGTGAGACGTGCTCCGTGGAGGAGGCGTTGCGAGCACACGGGACACCGGAAGCTGCGGGAGGTACAAAGAGGGAGAAGTAAGAGCCGAAAGCGTCGCATCTCGGGAGCAGCGGGTCCTCCGCGGGGCACTCAGAGAAGTCGGAGCTTTTCCCCACTATCGTCCTTCTGCTTTCCTTCCAGATGCCTCATCCCCGAAGGTACCAGGCCTCAGAGCGCGGCAGCCGGGGCAGTTACCACGAGCACTATCGGAGCCGCAAGCACAAGAGGCGGAGAAGCCGCTCCTGGTCGAGCAGCAGTGACCGGGCCCGGCGGCGGCGGCGGGAGGACAGCTACCACGTCCGCTCCCGGAGGTGAGGCTGCCGGAGGGGACACTCCTGCTCGGGGTCGCTCGCCCATTTGTTCAGCAAAGGTTCGTCGGCCCCACGCTGAGCAGTCGGGGGCAGGGGCTGTCGGGATTGTTACCAGAACGGGCCGCTGGCGCTGTGGTGCTCTGTGCAGTCGCAGCGGGAGGGTGCCGTGAGGGGCCCAGGAGGCGCCTGGCGCGGCTGGCTGGAGGGGGGCAGGATGCATCGTTCAGGGAGAGCAGGGGCGAGGTGTCTCGGGCAGAGGGAAAGGGAGTGTGAAAGACTAGGGTGTGGAGATAACTAATGGCCTCGCGGACCCGACGGAGCTGGGGCTGCGAAGTTCTCGTAACTCCAGCGTGTTCGGTGGGAGGGGCGGGCTCGGGACAGCCGGGGGCAAATCTGGATGCCAGGCAGGACCGGCTCAGGACAGAGATGGCTCTTGTTCCGTCTGTCGTGTCACCAGTGGTGGGGGGCGAGGCCCCCAGAGGGAGGCGGTTCTGCCCACGTGGCTTCGAGGTCTTGGTGGCGTGCAGGCGTGGGGATCCGCGTCTGCTCTTAGTGATTTCACTCCTCTGGTCCTTGGTCCTCAGAGTGACCCCCTGAGTGGCCGAGAGCAGCTCCCCCAGCACCGCGCTGGGTCCTTGCCGAGGGAGGCCCGTGTCCCGTCGTGGCGCAAGGAGTGTGGCCTGAACAGATGCACCTAACGGGTGTCTGTTGTCCAACAGCAGCTACGACGACCGGTCGTCGGACCGGAGGCCGCCCGACCGGCGGTACCGTGGCAGCTACAGGCACATGGGGCGCAGCCGGGAGCGGGGCTGCGCGCCCGACGGCCGGGGGGCCAGCAGCGACCGCAGCCCGCGCAGCAGCCGGAGGCGGCCCCGGCGGCGGCGGCGGCGCAGCCGCACGTTCAGCCGATCGTCCTCGGTGAGTGTCCGGCCAGGCCCTCCCTCTCCCCCGTCCGTGGCGGCCCGCCGGGGCCCTGGTAAGTGAGGAGCACCCGTGTGCCCGGCGGAGCACGGGCCGAGCGCGGAGGCGGGCCCGGAGTCTGCGCTCTCGGAAGCTCTCCAGCTCTTGGAGGGCCCTGGAACCTGCTTTGGAGATGGCTGGGCGCGGGGCCTTTGGACCCGTGCCTTCCTCGGCGTGCTGGGCTTGTGTTGGGGACAGCTCTGTCCCAGACGCCGCCACTCTCTAGGGGGACCTTGCTTGTGAACTGCCTTCCTCCCCCCCAGGCTCTGGGCTCCATGGCCCCCCCAGTAGGAGGGCTCGGGTGGGGGCAGAGGGAGACCGGTGCCTGGCTGGAAGGGCACTGCGCGGAGCATGGGGCTGCGGGTGACACTGGCAGCGACACCGCTTCTCTGCTCTGCCCGTTCCTCTCCCTGTTCCCGTTTTGGGTTTGGGGACTTGGGATTATGCGCCGCTCTCTCTTCTCACCCCAATCCGCCTTACTGCATCTGACGTGTTCCCTTCCACTGTCCCCCATCATCGTCTGTCCCCCCTGGCTGGGCGCCTGTGACCGGTGACCCCTCCACCACCCACCCCGCCTCCCTCCGGCCCCCGCTCCGACACCGGGCTTGCTCCGACCCCCCCCGCCCCCCGACAGCAGCACAGCAGCCGGAGAGCCAAGAGTGTAGAGGACGACGCTGAGGGCCACCTCATCTACCACGTCGGGGACTGGCTACAAGAACGATGTACAAGCCAAACCGTAACACTCCCATAGCTGTAACGGCCCCATAGCCGCCCGAGCGCCCCGCGCGGCCGGGTCTCGGCCTCTGGCCTTTCCTCAGTGGTGGTGTCTGTCTGGGTGGTTTGAGCTGCTGCTGAGAAGTGGCCTCCGCTGCCCACTCCCCGCTCCCACGGCCCCTGGGTTAGCGGCAGTGGGGGCCACACAGGGCTCTTCCTCCCCTGTGGCCGCCGGTGTCTGTCCCCCTCCTTCATCTCCTCACCCCGGTTGGTGTGTGCTCTGTCTTCCGACGCAGCTCACTCCCCACCTTCTCCCTCCCTCTCCCCGACCCTGCTCTTTCTCGTTTCAGATGAAATTGTCAGCACTCTGGGCGAGGGGACCTTCGGCCGCGTCGTCCAGTGCGTCGACCACCGCAGGTAACTGTAGCCCTCGTTGCGTGTTTCTAGGCCTGGAGAGGTGCCGAGGGTCAGTCCGGGGTACTTTTGCTGATTAGCCAAAGGCAGGACTTCTTCATCCCCGGACGGCCCCATTCATTCTGAGGCCCAGCAGAAACCTCTTCCGGCTACCAACAGGGGTGGGGCTCGAGTCGCCCTGAAGATCATTAAGAATGTGGAAAAGTACAAGGAGGCAGCTCGGCTTGAAATCAACGTCCTGGAGAAGATCAACGAGAAGGACCCTGACAATAAGAAGTAAGCGGGGTCGGGGTTGTGGGGCGGGGGGGGCTGGGAGGCTCCGCTCGCGGGCAGGAACACCCAAACCTCCCGGCCTGGGTGAGGCAGGCGGGGGGTCCGAGGCCGCCTCGTCCACTCATCTTCTGGTCATCATCTTAGACTCGTAGGACAGTGGGGCAGGAAGAGAGGGCGGGTGACCCTGTCTAGTCGTCTTCAGGGCACTTAGACTGCTCTGCACTTTGGGCGTCGTCCAGGATGGCCCCTCGAGAGCAGGGGCCTGGAAACAGCCCGGAGGCTGAGAGCAACCTTGTCAGTGAGAAGTCACCTGAGCTCCGGGATTCCTAGAACCGCGCTGCTGGGACCACGGCCGCTGACGGTGCCGCCCGTGTCCACGCGCCTTCTGTGAGCCAAGCGCGCAGCAAGGGCATTAAGGCGACGGCCAGTGGCGGACGGTGAATGGGTCTCAGGAGCGGGAGCCGGGTCAGGGTTAGGAGTGACCGTTTGCAAATGCAGGGTCCACACCGGAGACCAGCACCCAATGGCTCTTGAGCAAATGGAATTTTTTTCACTATTTGAAGTGATACAGGAAAATGGTTTGAAGCTTGGGTCTGCCGGAGGGGCCGTCCGCTGGCCGAACGGGGGGTCGTTGGCCCTACTAGCGGGCAGGCTCTTCCACGCGGCCATGGCGGCGGCGGCCCCGAGCCCCTCCGTGCTGGGAGGGTGGAGGGCAGGTGGGGGCTCATCGGACCTCCCCTCCGTTGTCTCTTCCCAGCCTCTGTGTGCAGATGTTTGACTGGTTTGACTACCACGGCCACATGTGCATCTCCTTCGAGCTCCTGGGCCTCAGCACCTTCGACTTCCTCAAGGACAACAACTACCTGCCCTACCCCGTCCACCAAGTGCGCCACATGGCCCTGCAGCTGTGCCAGGCCGTGAAGTGTGAGTGCGGGCCCCCCGCCCGGCCGCTGGCGCGTCGGCTCGCGGCCAAGCCCCTCCCCGCCAGCCCTCGCTAGCGGCCGTGCTGGCGACTCCCCTCAGTGACCGGCGTTCTCGGCGTCGCTGGTGGGTCTTCCCCCACGTCCAGCCTCGCACGGGCTGGAAGAGAAAGTCTCTGGAATCAGAGCATCTGGTTCCGTCTGTGGTCCTCCATTCCCCGTTCTTGGGAAGTACAAGTCAGGCTGCGAGCACAGGGACAGACAGACTTCCCAAGCTGGAGGTTTCCATTTGTCTGAGCTGCGATGCTCTGTTTCCAGCAAAGCAGGTGCGGCCAGGGACTAGCGCAGACAGACGGCCCGGATGGGGCCCCACGCCCAGTACATGGTCCCGCGTGGGTTTCCTAACTGCAGCTTCCCAGAGCTGAAGGCTCGAACGTCACATAGGGACGTACGTCAGGAAACAGGACTGCGATGCGTAGCAAAGTCTTTATCTGTCACTTGAGAGTCCCGTTCGGCCCACGATACTGTAAGCGTTGGGCTTCGTAGGCCAGGCGTTTCACTGGGAAGTGGAGCAGAAAGCAGCCTGGTGCTTTTGGACCTGCCTCCTCACCAGCTGGGAGGCCACTGGTGCCATTTAGCACCGGCCACCCGGGCCCGCCCTGACCCGGCCTTCTCCCCCGCAGTCCTGCACGACAACAAGCTGACACATACGGACCTCAAGCCTGAAAACATTCTGTTCGTGAATTCAGACTACGAGCTCACCTACAACCTAGAGAAGGTAAGACGGGTAGGCGGCTGTGCCTCTTAGCCCTTCCGCTCCTCCCTTGCCTTTCTGCCATGTTCTCTCCCAGTCTGGCTCCGACCGGGTAAGCCCGAGTATCAAAATAAGAGCTAAAGGGAGAGAGTTCAGGGGCACCTACGTGGCTTAGTCAGTCAAGCATCTAGCGTCGGCTCAGGTCCTGATCTCCCAGTTCATGAATTCGAGCCCTGCATTGGGCTGTGTGCTGACAGCTCAGAGCCCAACACAGGGCTCAAACCCACGAACTGTGAGATCATGACCTGAGCCGAAGCCTAATGCTTAACTAACTGAGCCACCCAGGCGCCCCCCAAAAAAATTTTTTTTAAAGACAGATTTAAGAAGATGAAATTTGGAATAGAACTTGGAAGGAGGAGCTCAGAGAACTTTCCAGTAGAGAGCAAATGCTTTCAGGAGACTGGGTTGGGACTTTCTTCTCTCTAGGAAAGCTCAGGTCTCTGGCCCTATATTCAGAAGCTCTATACACCAGTACCTGGGAAAAGCCAGACACACAGGGACGTGCACGCTCTCCCGTGATCCCACTCCGAAGTTACCTGTGGGGTACAGGGGAAGCCGGGAAGCACATTCTTCACTGGGTATGAGAGAAAGCAGGAGGTCAAGTTGCTTTCTCTCAGGCTTGGAAGCCCTCTAGAGAATGGTGGGAGAGTCTCGGTCTGAGGCCGTGGGGTCCATCCCCCTCCTGCTCTGCCCCTAGAAACGAGACGAGCGCAGCGTGAAGAGCACGGCCGTGCGGGTGGTGGACTTCGGCAGCGCCACCTTCGACCACGAGCACCACAGCACCATTGTCTCCACGCGCCACTACCGAGCACCAGAGGTCATCCTCGGTACGCGGGGGCGCGGAGGGGGTGAGGCGGCGGGGGGCGGGGGCGGGGGGCCCTAAGCACGTGACTCCCTGTTCCTCCCGCTCCCACCAGAGTTGGGCTGGTCTCAGCCGTGTGACGTGTGGAGCATAGGCTGCATCGTCTTCGAGTACTATGTCGGCTTCACCCTGTTCCAGGTAAGCAGCGGGGGGCCTGCCGTGCCCGCCTGGCACCTTCCTCCCTGGGCCCCTTGCCTGCCGCGGACCTGTCCGATCGCTCCTCCCCGTGGCTGATCGCCCCAGAAGGCCGCTGTCAGCACCCCGTCCGCAGCCCCGTGCTCAGTTCTGGCTTTGTTCCCCAGACCCACGACAACAGAGAGCATCTGGCCATGATGGAGAGGATCCTGGGCCCTATCCCTTCCCGGATGATCCGAAAGACAAGGTGAACCTTGCGTCGGGGGCGCTTAACCCTTTCCCTTTCTCTCCACAAAACTGGTCAATTTCACATCGTTTTCTTTTTTCTTTGACACTTTCCCTCCTTCTAGCTACTCTATGATGGGGGCATAAGGGAAGTATCCCCCAACCAGAGGAACCTCCCGGTTCCTCAACCTCCCCTTTCCCTCTAGGAAGCAGAAATACTTCTATCGGGGTCGCCTGGACTGGGATGAGAACACGTCAGCTGGGCGCTACGTGCGGGAAAACTGCAAACCGCTGCGGGTGAGCCAGGCCGGGGGTGGACTGTGCCCGCCAGCCGCCGGGCATCTCCTCCTCCGGGTAGTTTGCCCCTGGAGTGCACGTCACAAGCAGAGGGTCAGGAAAGAAGGGGAACCTGGAGGGAGACCTCTTTGGCCAATAGAAGAGAGATAAGAGGGAGTGGCTTTGTGGAGGGAAGGAGGTGAGACAGCCATGTAGTTCTGGAGCCGACCGGAGACCATAGCGACGTCCTGGGTTCTGCAGGTCAGACAGAAAAGCATAAGCCACTTGAGAAGAGCTTCCGTTTTAGTGAGGAGCTGCGGAAGAGTCATCAGGTTGACAAGGGCACGCACGCAGAGCTCGCCGAGCGTGCAGCGGTGACTGAGCAGTGCGTGCTGGGCACTGTGTGCTTCGGGGCCGGGGGGGCTCAGACTCGTCCTCGTGAGGGCAGGGGCTCGCTCCTCCCAGCTGGAAAGTTAGGGCCTTGAAGAAAAAGGGCAGGAATGGTACAGCCCCGTGCCTCACCTTCGCCCTGCCCTTCCCCACCAGCGGTATCTGACCTCAGAAGCAGAGGACCACCACCAGCTCTTCGATCTGATTGAAAGCATGCTAGAGTATGAACCTGCTAAGCGGTTGACCTTGGGGGAGGCCCTTCAGCATCCTTTCTTCGCCCGCCTTCGGGCTGAGCCACCCAACACCAAGTTGTGGGACTCCAGTCGGGATATCAGTCGGTGACGATCAGGCCCTGGGCCCCCCTGCGTGTCCTGCAGCAGTGGGTGTCCAGTCCAGGACACTGGTGCTTTTTTATATAAGAGAACAGAGCCGGGGCCCGCTCCTTCCTCCCGGCTCACTGTACACCTGTGAATATGTGAAATAGTGTAAATACGGAAGAACTTGTACCTACTGCTTCCTCCCGAGCCTTGTACAGGACGCTGTTCCTTCCCACGCCCTTGCCGCTGTCACCTGCCCCCTCGCCGTTGAGCTGGACGGGGCAGGACAAGGTGACCAGGTGGCATCTGCCCATGTTTTATAAGGAATTTTGTACAGTCTTTGTGAAATAAAAATGACGTGCTTCATCTGACCCCCACCCCTGGAGTTCGATTTTTGGGACGCTGGGCTGGAGGGATGAGAAGACCTCCGCACTTCCCCTTCCGAGGCTGTGGACGCAGGGGTCCAGGTCCGCCCCCCCCCCCCCCCCGCCGCCTGCTGCTCCGGTGTATTACAGGAGGGTTGCGGGGGCTGGGGCGGTCCTGTGGGCCACAGCGCGGGGCACCTGTCCGAGTGCTGGGCCCTGAGCGGAGGGGCGAAGCGGGGGCCCGGGGCCGCCAGACTCCGAGGGCGGAAGCGTGTGCACAGCCTCCGGCGGCTCCGGGCGGTTAGCGGGCCCGCCCTCCGACGCGAGGGCCGCCGGGACCTGTAGTTCGTTGCCGGGCGGGGCCGCGCGCGTCACGTGGGGCGCTTTCGTCCTCGACTGTAGCGGAGGCGCAGGCGCAGCCGGCCGCCGCTGCAGGGATCTTCGGGACCCTTCCGGTCCCCGCGGCCAATCCGTGCACGGCCGAGCGGGCTGACCGACGGGAGCGGAGCGAGCGGAGGGAGCCGCCGCCGCCGCGCAGGGGCGTGGAGGGCAGGGCGGCCCAGGCCGCAGTTGCAAACATGGCTCAGAGCAGAGACGGCGGAAACCCCTTCGCCGGGCCCGGGGAGCTTGACAACCCCTTTCAGGTGACGCGCCGGCCTTTGGTCGCTCGGCCGACTCCTCTCGCTCCTGGACGGGCTCGCTTGCTGTATTCCCATTCCTGACATTTGTGCCGGGGGAGGGCCGCCACGTGGGGGTGAGGTGACTCCAGCCCTGTGAGCACCCGGGGGCGGGCCGGGCCGTGCCCCTGTAAGGGGCTGGTGCTAACAGTGGGGTGAAGGGTTGGGGGCAAATGTCGGGACACCAGCGTGGCCTCCACCGTGCAGTCCTCGGAGCCACAGGCATTGGGAGAGGCCCCCATCGGTTCACCGAGGAGCCCCGGGTGCCCGCTGAGCCGCAGCTCTCTGCCCGCAGGACCCAGCTGTGATCCAGCACCGACCCAGCCCGCAGTATGCCACCCTTGACGTCTACAACCCTTTTGAGACCCGGGAGGTGAGATTCTGGAGAGCATGGGATGGCACTGGGGAGGGCGTGCCAGGAAGCTCACCCTGCCGGGATGCAGGGGGCTTTTCTGCTTGCAAAGGAAGAGGCACTGTGATCTCAGCCCCCTGCGAGAGGCCGGGCTGCCCTGTGCTGCCGAACCCTTCTGGAGGCACCAGGCCCAACGATCCCGTTGAGCGCTCAGTGCTAGTCCTGGGAGGGCCTGGAGACTGTCAGGGCCTGAACCAAGGCTGCCTCTGGGGCGGCTTCTGGGACAAAAATACATGATGGGACTGGTTGGAGTCCAGGAGAAGACGAGCTGTGCCTCGGTGCGCCTTCCGAAGGCGAGCGCCGCCGTCCAGACCTGTTTGCTCCACAGCAGTAGAAGGCGCCAGGAGTTTTTTCAAAAGGGAGAGGGGCGCCTGGGGGGCTCAGTCGGTTAAGCGTCCGACTTCGGCTCAGGTCATGATCTCACGGTTTGTGAGTTCGAGCTCCGCATCAGGCTCTGTGCTGACAGCTCGGAGCCTGGAGCCTGCTTTGGATTCTGTGTCTCCCACTCTGCCCCTCCTCCCCTGTTTGTGCTCTGTCTCTGAAAAATGAATAAACACTTAAAAAGTTTAGGAAAAAAAGAAAAAAGAGCCAAGAGTTTTAAGAAGCGGAGGGTGTGGGTTCGGTGAAGGAGCGTCTTGAGTCGTGGCTGAGGGCGCGGACGTGAGGGGTGGTGAGGGCTGACAGCGGCCCGGCTGCGGCTCGGGGGGAGCCCGGAGAGGGGGCCCAGAGGTGGAGGCAGTCAGACACCCCCGATGCCTGTGGCGGGAGGCACTAGGCGATCCCTAAGGTCTTTCCCCAAACCGACAGCCCCCACCAGCCTACGAGCCTCCGGCCGCTGCCCCGTTGCCTCCCCCCTCGGCTCCCTCGTTGCAGCCCTCCAGAAAGCTCAGCCCCACTGACCCCAAAAACTATGGCTCCTACGGCACCCAGGTAAACAGGCTGCGGGGGTGGGGGCGTGGGGGCCAGACCGGGGCCCAGGGCTCACGGCGCCCCCGCACACCCTGGGCAGGCCTCCGCCGCTGCAGCCACAGCCGAGCTGCTGAAGAAGCAGGAGGAGCTGAACCGGAAGGCCGAGGAGCTGGACCGCCGGGAGCGGGAGCTGCAGCACGCGGCCCTGGGCGGCGCGGCCGGTAAGCGGGGCCTGGCGCAGGGGCGCGGTGCGCACTGTTGAAGGAGCAAAAGGAACCTGAGACAGTGGGCTCAGGAGCCACATTGCTGAGTTTGAACTTGGGCACTAGTACTTCCTGCCTATGAGCTCTTAGGTGAGTTACTAATCTTAGGGCGCCTGGGTGGCTCAGTCGGTTAGGCGTCCGACTTGGGGGCTCAGGTCATGATCTCATGGTTCGTGGGTTCCAGCCCCATGTCGGGCTCTGTGTTGACAGCTCAAAGCCTGGAGCCTGCTTCGGATTTAGTGTCTCCCTCTCTCTCTGTCCCTTCCCTGCCTTGTGCTCTCTCTGTCTCTCAAAAATAAACATTAAAAAAAAAAAAAAGTTACTTAATCTTGAGTGCCTCAGTGTTCTTACTTTTTGAAAAAATATTTGCTTATTTAAGTGATCTCTACAGCCACCATGGGGCTTGAACTCATGACCCTGAGATCAAGAGTCACACACTCCTCCGACTGAGCCAGCGGACGCCCCTCAGTTGGTCTCCTTACTTGTAAAACGAAGACCGCGTTTGTACGTGTCGGGCAGGCTGCTGTGAGAGGGAACCGGGGCGTCCGCGGGAAGTGCTGGGCGCAGAGCCGAGAGGTTGCAAGTAGTAGGAAACACTGTCAGCCCTGTTTTGGCCACTCTGTCCTGTCTCCTCGGACCCTGGATCGGAGACAGAAGAGAGGGCCTGCGGCGGGAGGGAGGACGGCTCCTTTGTCTGTCTCCGCCTCACTTCCGGGTCCTCCCGCTCCCTCTGTGGCTTACAGCTCGACAGAACAACTGGCCGCCTCTGCCATCCTTCTGCCCCGTGCAGCCCTGCTTTTTCCAGGACATCTCCATGGAGATCCCCCAGGAATTTCAGAAGACCGTCTCCACCATGTACTACCTCTGGATGTGTGAGTAGCGCGGAGCCTCTTCTGGAGGAGGCGCTCCGGAGCCCCGCGCAGCCCTCCTGCCCCGGAGCCCGCCCACCGGGCACGCGCCTTTCTGCTCTGCTCAACTTGTTTTTTTAATTTTTTTTTTTACTGTTTTTATTTATTTTAGAGAGATTGAGAGAGACAGCTTGAGCAGGGGAGGGTCAGAGAGAGGGAGATACAGAATCTGAGGACAGGCTCCATCCAGGCTCTGAGCTGTCAGCACAGAGCCTGACGCAGGGCTCGAACCCAGGAACCGCGAGATCATGACCTGAGCATAAGTCGGACACTTAACCGACTGAGCCACCCAGGCGCCCTTCTGCTTAAGTTTTGAGTTGTTTTTTTTAACGTTTGGTTATTTTTGAGAGAGCGCATGAGCGGGGGAGGGGCAGAGAGAGGGAGACACAGCATCGGAAGCAGCGCCAGGCTGCGAGCGGTCAGCCTCACGCAGGGCTCCGACCCATGAGCCGCGAGAGCAGGACCTGAGCCAACACTGCACGCTTACCTGACTGGGCCCCCCAAGCGCCTCTCAACTTTTGAGTTGAAGGCCAATTTCACCAGTTTTCCTGGGCCACTCCTTTCCTGGTATTTAGAAGGTGTTCTCGGCCTCCTAGCAAAAGCGGGTTCTTTTCTTCCCTGCCCCCTCTTGTCCTGGTGCGTAAACATTTGAGTCCTTTAAATGTCTTCGCAAAGAGAGGTTTCCTTGCTCTGCCCTTTTTGCTGAGGCGGGGGGGTGGGGGGGGCCTCACTGCCATCCTCGCTCACTGTCTGGCACCTCCGCCCCTCAGGCAGCACGCTGGCCCTTCTCCTGAATTTTCTTGCCTGCCTGGCCAGCTTCTGTGTGACGACCAGCAACGGCTCAGGCTTTGGGCTCTCTATCCTCTGGGCCCTCCTTTTCACGCCCTGCTCCTTCGTGTGCTGGTACCGCCCCATGTATAAGGCCTTCCGGTAAGTTGAGGGTGGGTGGGAGGGGTGGAGAACCTCAGATGGCCCCACGGCTGCTGCTCTTGCCCTAACTCTGGCTCCCCCTCCCCATTTTTTCTGCCCTGCAGGAGCGACAGTTCGTTCAATTTCTTCGTTTTCTTCTTCATTTTCTTCGTCCAGGACGTGCTCTTCGTCCTCCAGGCCATTGGCATCCCAGGCTGGGGGTTCAGGTCCGTGAAGCTGCCATCCACCCGGACCCTTTCCTCATCCCGCCAGACCAAGTCAGCCCCGGGCACTGGGATAGGAAGTGTGGTGCTCATCCCTGGGATGGGCTAGTTTGATGAGAGAAGTAGGACTCACTTCCGGGATATAGAGAGCCTGGTCGGAACGCTAGACAGGCAGAGGTTTGGGGGAGCAAAGGTGCACGAGGTCAGTCTCAGAAGGCTTCTTGGGGGAAGCATGCAGAAGCACTTTTGAGGAGGGAAAGACACGCCTCAACAGAAAGACCTGTTTGGAGCGAGAATGTCTGCAAGGGCTCTGAGAGACGGCAGCCAGCTGTTTGGAAGCTGGACGTGAACTTTGAAGAGAGTGGGATGTAGTTTGGGATCCCGGTACTTGGAAGGCCGCCAGCCTGACGAGGGAGCGCCCCCTGGTGGGGTGGGTGGGAATAGGGCATGTTTGCTCCCTAACCAGCCGAGCGACTGGGGGGGGACTGAGGCCCTGCTGCCAGCGGCCCCTCTTCACAGCCACCCGCTTCCCCTCCGGGCAGTGGCTGGATCTCCGCCCTGGTGGTGCTGCAGGCCAACACGGCGGTAGCCGTGCTCATGCTGCTGGTCGCCCTGTTCTTCACCGGCATCGCCGTCCTGGGGATTGTGATGCTGAAGCGGGTGAGACGCTGTGTTCGAGGTGGGACGAGAGAGTGAGATCATGGGCCCCGAGGGACCTGGCTGGGGTGGGGGGGGTGTTATTCCGGAGGAAGCCGGGAGGGCCTGGCAGACCCGCGGCTTCTCTGCTAATGGACCTCTGGGGGAGTGTGTGCGGGCTGGGAGGGAGCCAGGGAGAGCTGGAGGGGCAGCTGTCGGTGCGGGTAACGGTGGCAGAGCGCACGGTAATGACCTCGCCATCTACTTGCAGATCCACTCCTTGTACCGCCGCACAGGTGCCAGCTTTCAGAAGGCCCAGCAGGAGTTTGCCGCCGGGGTCTTCTCCAACCCTGCGGTGCGAACCGCAGCCGCCAATGCAGCCGCCGGGGCTGCCGAAAATGCCTTCCGGGCCCCGTGACGCCCACCGGGGCTGCCCCCGCCCTGCCGCTCGAGGGAGCTCACTTAGTCCCCCTCCGCGAGGTCTCTGGGACTTGCTGAGACGCACTGCTAGAGGCCTCCTCTCTAGTGCCCCTGCCCCCAAGGCCGTGACTGCTGACCCTGACTTCGGGGTGCGGGGAGCCCACTGTGACCCGGTCTCCGCTTGCCCCGCCACCCCCCAGTTAGACCACACTACTGCCACCTCCTACACGCCCCAACCCAGCCTCCCTCTGCTGTGCCAAGGCTGTTGCTTCGGTTATTTAAATAAAGAGAAAGTGGAACTGGAACTCAAATCCCCGTTTCCGGAAGTTTTATTGGGAACCAGGTCTTTGGAAGAGAGAGCAGCGTGTGGCGGAGGCAGAACGTGAACTTGGGGGGGGGAGGGGGAAGGCAGGGCGCGGGCGGCTTCGCTACAGACAGCAAAGGCGCCGCAGGCCCTGCCGGGAACGCGGCGGGGCCCGGGGCCCAGGTGGCGGGGCGGGGCGGGCGCCCGCTCCCGGGGTGCACCGCGCAAGCCCCGCCCCCGCCGGGCTCCCCCTCCCAGCCCCCGCTCGGGGCCTGGAGGGCGGACGCCGACTCCCGGGGTGCACCGCGCAGGCCCCGCCCCGCCCCCGCCGCCCCCCTGCGCCGGGTCTGCGGGCGGACGCCGACGCCCGGGGTGCACCGCGCAGCCCCGCCCCCGCCCCGCCCCCGCCGCCGCCGGGCAGGACCCGCTGCCGCCCGGGACTGGGGAGCGCAGCGAGTCGCGGGGGGAGCGGGGCGGGCGGCCCGGCAGCCGGCCGCGCCCCGGCCTCTCCCCGCCGCGCGGGCTCAGGCCCCGGGACCCCTCCCCTCTTCTTCCCACCCTGCCCCCGCCCCGCCCCGCCCCGGGTTCCCGACCGCCGCCTCTCCTAACGCCTGGACCTGCCCTTCTCGGCGCCCCTGTTCTCCAGGGAGATGCGATGAGCCGGCGCCCCCGCGTCCTCATCGCCTTCCCGGGCACGGTGCCCGTCCGGTGCCCGTGGTGGGGAGGGAGCCTCCTGCGACCCCTCCGCGACGCCCCTCCCTTGGGCCCCCGCCCAGCTGGAGGCCCTGGGCCATGTCCCAGGGGACCCATCTGGGAGGTGGGCTCTAGAGCGAAGAGGGTGGAGAGGAGAGAGGACGGGGCCTTGGGCGCCTCTGAGATGCTCCCCAGCGCCGGTGGAGGCCGAGCGAGGCGCAGGCAACCGCGCGGCAGTCATGATGCCCTCGCCCAGTGACTCCAGCCGCTCGCTGACCAGTCGACCTAGCACCCGGGGCCTTACCCACCTCAGCCTTCACCGACCCTGGCTGCAGGCCCTGCTCTCGCTGGGGCTGGCCCAGGTGCTCCTGGGCGTCCTGGTGGTCACCTTCAGCATGGTGGCCTCCTCCGTCACCACCACCGAGAGCATCAAGAGGTCCTGCCCGTCTTGGGCTGGATTCTCGGTGAGTGGGGTGCACGGTGGTTGGGTGGGGTAAGGCTCCTGGGGCCCCACCCCTCCACACACGTTACCAGTCCAGGAGCTGGTCCCTCCTCCCTCCTCGGGGCTTCTGTTTTCCTATAGGGCTGGGCGCACCCTGTGGTGAGGGGCTCTCTCAGGTGCCTCCCCCTGCCAGGCTGAGCCTGTACCCACTCTGTCCCTAGCTGGCGTTCTCCGGGGTAGTTGGCGTTGTGTCTTGGAAACGGCCGTTCACTCTAGTGGTAGGTGTTAGGGTCCGGTGCCCGTTGGGAGGCAGGTGCTCAGCACCTGAGGGGAGGCCCACGGACGCCCTGGAGAAGCGAACTGGCTGTGCGGTTCGTGCCTGCCCGGGAGGAGTGTCCGCGGAGGGGGCCCCACCCGTGGTGGCGCGCACCCCCAAGGGTGCCGGCGCTGAGCGTGCACCTGCTTCCTCCAGATCTCCTTCTTCTCCTTGCTGTCGGTGCTCTGTGTCATGCTCAGCATGGCCGGCTCTGTTCTCTCCTGTAAGAACGCTCAGCTGGCTCGAGACTTCCAAGACTGCTCCATGGTGAGACGGAGGAGGGAGAGCGGAGAGGCCTGGCTGGGGGCGGGGGGCGGCCCCCGGGGCTTGTCCTGACTCGGCTGCCTCGCCCTCGCCGCTCCCATCCAGGAAGGGAAGGTCTGCGTGTGCTGCCCCTCCGTTCCCCTTCTTCGGCCCTGTCCAGAGTCGGGACAGGAACTGAAAGTTGCCCCCAACTCCACCTGTGACGAAGCCCGAGGGGCCCTCAAGGTGAGCGTGCGCGCCCCACCTCAGCCATCCCTTTCTCCCCCACCATCCTCTTGGTGCGCACCTTTGCCTCCCGGGCCCAGGACAGGGGGCGGGGGGGATAGTTACCCCTCCCCCGTCATCTCTCTTTCCTCCAGAACTTGCTCTTCAGCGTCTGCGGGCTCACTGTCTGTGCCGCCGTCCTCTGCACCCTCTCAGCCATTGTCTGCTGCATCCAAATCTTCTCCCTGGACCTCGTGCACACGGTGAGGGGGGAGCCAGGGTCAGAGCCACGCAGCTGCGGTGGGGGCAGGCGTGTACGCGCTGGGAGCGGGCTCGAGGGGATGGTGGCCGCGGCGCTGGCTTCGGCCCACCAGAGGCTGCGGGTCACTTGTTGGGCACCCATAGGGTAGGGACACAGAGGGGGCCCGAGGGAGACTGACGAGGGGGAGGACAGGGAGTGGAGACGTCTTCGACCCGACCCAACAGTGAGACTACAAGTCGGGCGGAGTCCAGACAGAAGGTCCCAGATGGGATGAGGGTAAAGGATCAATGTTGGAGTGGGGGCAAGGGACAGGTGGCAATTCGGGACGGAGATGGGCCACAAAGCGAGGACCTTCTAGACAGAAGACGGCTGGTGCTGGCCAAGGGAGGGGCTGGAGCTCAGCCGCAGGAGGGGTTTGCGGCCTCGGAGCCGCGTGCCCGGCAGCCCTGCCGCTGACCTGCTTGCCCTCCAGCAGCTGGCCCCGGAGCGCTCGGTCTCAGGCCCCTTGGGGTCTCTGGGCTGTACCTCCCCGCCGCCAGCCCCTCTGCCACACACCTTGCTGGACTTAGAGGAGTTTGTCCCGCCGGTGCCCCCGCCCCCCTACTACCCCCCGGAGTACACCTGCAGCTCCGAAACGGACGCCCAGAGGTGAGGCCTGGCCGCCCTGCAGGGGTGGGGGCAGCGCCCTGCAGGGGTGGGGGCAGCTTGAAGCCAGGAGTGGCAGGGAGGGAGCTCTGCAGCGCAGGACTGCCCTGCCAGGCTCCTTCCTCTCCCTCACTCTCCCAGCATCACCTACAACGGCTCCATGGACAGCCCGGTCCCCTTGTACCCTACCGATTGTCCCCCTTCTTACGAGGCCGTCATGGGGCTGCGGGGAGACAGCCAGGTGAGAGCGGGCCCCGTGCGGCCTGGGGGCCGGGACAGAGCTGCTGGCCCTGGACAGGGAGAGCGGTTCTCTCAGCCTTTGTCCCCTCAGCACGTCCACAGTCCTCTTCCATCTCCCCGACAGCCCGGCCAGGTGGGGCGGGAGCTGTGGAAACCGAGGCCCGCAGAACTGACCCGTACAAAGTGACAAAGCGGGACTGCAGTCTGGGTGTCCAGAGCTCTGTCCCGCAGGCAGGGTGGCCGGAGCAGCATGTGGGGCTGGCCCCTGACACTCGTGTCTCCCACAGGCCACTCTGTTTGACCCTCAGCTTCACGACGGCTCCTGCATCTGCGAGCGAGTGGCCTCCATCGTGGACGGTGAGCAGGACGGAGGGAGGTGGGCGAGGGCCGGGCGGCCTGGGGCGGCCGAGCGAGTGGGGGCCGGCTGGGTGGTTCTGGGGAGCCCTGGACTTGACCGGCCCCCTTTGAGGCAGAATGGAGGCAGCGTGGCCCGGCATGGGCCGGTGCCACCTCACGCCCTCTGCCGCCCACAGTGTCCATGGACAGCGGGTCTCTGGCGCTGTCGGCCATCGGGGACCTCCCTGGGGGCTCGAGCCCGTCGGAGGACTCGTGCCTGCTGGAGCTGCAGGGCTCCGTGCGCTCCGTCGACTACGTGCTCTTCCGCTCCATTCAGCGCAGCCGCGCCGGCTACTGCCTCAGTCTGGACTGCGGCCTGCGAGGTCCCTTCGAGGACAGCCCCCTGCCCCGGAGGCCCCCCAGGGCGGCCCGCTCCTACTCCTGCTCCGCCCCCGAGGCCCCGCCCCCCCTGGGGGCCCCCACGGCCGCCCGCAGCTGCCACCGGCTGGAAGGCTGGCCGCCCTGGGTGGGACCCTGCTTCCCCGAGCTGAGGCGGAGGGTCCCCCGGGGCAGCGGCCGGCCGGGGACTGCCGCCGCCCCTCCTGCCCGCGCCCCTGCCCGCCGCTTCAGCGACAGCTCAGGTTCCCTCACCCCCCCGGGGCACCGGCCTCCCAATCCGGCTCCCCCGCCACCGCTGCTGCTGCCACGGTCCCATAGTGACCCGGGCATCACCACTTCCAGCAACACCGGTGAGCACCCCCGCCCAGGGTTCAGGAGCCGATGGGTGGCGGAAGGGGGTCTGGGGCCAGTGACCCCACTGGGCGCTGGGACGTGCTGAGGTCCCTCAGGAGGAAAACGGAGTGAGTTCGCTCCTCCAGGGGGCACTGCTGGGGTGCTCCTGAAAACACAAACACGCCATCGTAACTGGGTGGCTGAAAGAAGTGTTTTCCGGACCCCGATTCCATGGCTGGGCTGAAGTTAGTGACCCACCCACTCTGAGCCTCCCCTCCCTACCGGGTGTGTGACTGCACGGCCGCCCAAGTGCCCTGGGGTCCCCGAGGGACGGGGCCCTGCACTCACACCTTTGCCCGGGCACAGCTCATTGTCACCCGTGAGCGCTGGGAACTGGGGGGGTGCAGCCACGAAGGAAACCACCTCAGTCCCCGTCCCAGGGGGCAAAGGTGATGCCCGCTGCTGGGTTGGTGGGCATGTTCACTGGCACCTTCAGCCCCAACCCCACCCCCTCCGCAGCTGACTTCAGGGACCTTTATACCAAAGTGCTCGAGGAAGAAGCAGCTTCCGTTTCCTCTGCAGATACAGGTGAGGCCTGTGGTCGGTGCCCAGGGCGGGGGGCGGGGCGGTGCTGCCTGGCCCTCTCTGCACCGCCCTTCCCCTCTGCCCGCTCTTCTTCCCTCCCTCTCCCCAGGGCTCTGCTCAGAAGCCTGCCTCTTCCGTCTAGCCCGCTGCCCTTCTCCAAAGTTGCTCCGTGCCCGTTCGGCTGAGAAACGGCGCCCCGTGCCCACCTTTCGAAAGGTCCCCCTGCCCGCGGGCCCTGCACCTGCCCAGTCCCTGGGAGACCTGAAGAGCAGCTGGCCGGGCCGGGGCTTGGTCACTCGTTTCTTCCAGATGTCCAAGAAGGCCCCAGACCCCGGTGGCAATGGGGCCCATGGGCTTAAGCAGGTAGGAGCTAGGGGAGTCTGGGAAGTGCACCCAGGAGAGCCTGGAGCGTCCGGTTGAACCCGATGGCCTCTCCTGCGTCCGTGTCTAGGTGCCCCGCAGCCCATGGGGCCGGCCAGGCCGAGAGAGCCTCCACCTTCGCAGCTGCGGTGACCTGAGCTCCGGCTCCTCCCTTCGGCGCCTCCTGTCTGCTCGCCGCCTGGAGCGCGGCACCCGCCCCCACAGCCTCAGCCTCAACGCGGGCAGCCGGGAGACAGGGCTCTGACCTGACCGGGGCACTGAGCAGATTCAGGTGAATGCTGGGGCCACGCGCTGGCTGATGCGGAAAAAGCCTGCTGAGCACTCCCAGAAGTGTCCCTGTACCTCCTGCCTCCAGGGGCTCCCGCTGCTTGCCTCTGCCCCCCTGGCCCGGGGGCTGCTGTCCCCTGCTGCATGGGCATTCAGGCTGTGGGGGGAGAGGCCCCGGCTTACAGCCCCGGAAGAGGAAGATAGAGTCTTATCCCCCAGCATGAAAGAGCGCTCCTGATTCGCCAGGGGCCCCAGGGCCAGGGGCAGGCACGGCCCAGGGCTGGCGCACAGGGGCCGGGTGCCCGTGCGGTGGGCTTTCGAGGCCCGAAGACTGAAAAATCTGGGTGACTCTCAGCTCTGTCGCCTCTAGCTGCATGACCTCGGGCAAGTTATTTAACCTCAATTGCCTGACCCGTAAAACATCGTGAAGATGAATGTTTGTAAAGCTCTTAATACACTAAGCCTTCAATAAATTTCAACTTTCCCCTTCTCTTCTGGATCATTCTTGGTCACCACGGAAATCTGTGCTGGCATCCCTCGTAGTTACAAAAATCCTCTCAAGACTTTCCCGGCTGTCTGTGTCGCTGCTCCTTTTCATAAAATGTCTCTTCCTTCCCTCCACGTCTTGAACACTCCACTCGGGCTCCGCCCACACCCCTCCCCAGGCCCCACTCTTGAAAAAGTGTTCAGTGGCCAAAAAGGTGTCAGACCCAGTGGTCATTCCTCTGCCTGCATGTCACCTGACCCTGAGAAACATTTAACCCGGATAATTAGCATCTTTCCTCTTGAATTTTGCCCTTTGAAGACATCACGCTCTCCCATTTTTTCTCTCTACCCTTTCACTTTCCTTTGCCAGTTCCGACACCTCTGCTGAGCGGTACACTGGTGGCGGTCCGGGACTCTCCCCCCGACCCTCTTCTGTTCTCTGCTGTAAGAGGCGCTACCAGAACCTATAGCTTTAAATACCACCCACATGTCCCCGGAGAGCTCTCTCCTTGGTCCCTCCAAGAGCTCCAACCTCCGGCCTGACATCTCTGCTCGGATGTGCAGTGGGGCGCTCAGGCCCCGCGTGGCCGCAGGTGAAGCCCTGCGCCCAACCCCAGCACCCGTTCCTCCTCCACTGTTCCCAGCGCGACAAACAGCATCGCCGCGCGGCCGGCTGCACATTCCAGAAGCTTGGGAATCCTCCTGATTTCATCTTTTCCCTCATCCAACACACCCAATCCTAACCTGACTTCCTGCCTGTTTCACCAGGTACCTAGTTCAAGCCACCCTCCCCCCTCCCTCCCGGCCTCTGAACTGGTCTATTTCCACTCTTCCTAAGATCCATTCTCCGCCCGGCAAAGTGATAGGAAATCATGTCACACCGAGTCCTGCTGAAGTCGGATGGCTTCCCACTGTATTTACAACGGTCTCCAAACCCGCCAGCACACGACGGGGTCAGGTACCGCCTGTGTCACTGCTCCAGGAAGCTGCCTCACACGAGGGCTCCGCGCCCCTCCCTCCCACGCCCCACGCCCAGGCCCTGTGGCCGTGCCCCCCTCACCTCCCTGGGCGCCCCGCTGCAGCAGTGCCACGTTGATCGGAGCACTTGCCACTACCCAGCATCAGCTTGTTTTTGGTTTTGCTCCCTCGCTGGGTCCGTCACGTTACTGGAGCGGCGCTCGCGCGGCCGCAGGGCGCGGACGGGGGCGGGGAGGGGGCGGCGCGCGCGCGGCGACCCGCAGCCAAGCTTCTGGAACAGCTCCCGAGCCTGACGAGCGGCCTCGGGCAGTGCTGGGGCGCGGCCGGACGGCCAGGTGCGATGGGATGAGGTGGGCACTGGGGTTCCCGCGGGGCAGTTCCTGGGCACTGACTGTTCCCTACCCCGAGGCTCCCAAAGGAGCCAGCTCCGGAGCGCAGCCCAGGTCCACCCACCCGCCACCCGTTACAGCGTGCATTCCCCGGGCGCCCGGGCGCATGCGCGCTCCTCGCCTTCCACGCCCTTTCGCGTGCACACCCGAATACGCTTGCGCCCCATCGGGACTATGGCTGGCCAGCGAGAGCAGTCCGGCCCCGAGACGGCCAATAGGCCTGCGGAACGGGCCGGCGGCCCGCCTCCCAGCGGTTCGAGGCCCCGCCCGCGTGCCGCCCAGCGCATCGCGCGACTGCGAGCGGAGGGACTGCCGGCTCCCTGGGCGCGGGCGTCCCGGGCCGCGCGGGGCTCTCCCTGCGCCTCCGGCCGAGGATGCTGTTTCGCTTCGCCGACGGCAGGCGTGTTGGCTGTTGCAATGTTGGACTCGCTGTCTTCTCCCAGCGTTTGCGGTTCACCTTTTATCATTTATTAAGTGTAGGAATAGTCCTCTTATGCTAATGAAGAAGAGGGGATGAAATCTTTTTTCAAGTGTTTATTTATTATGAGACAGAGAGAAACAGAGCATGAGCAGGGGAGGGGCAGAGAGAGAGAGGGAGAGACAGAATCTGAAGCAGCTCCAGGCTGTGAGCTGTCAGCTCAGAGCCCCATGCGGGGCTCCAACCCACAAACCAGGAGATCATGACCTGAGCTGAAGATGGCCACTTGGCTGCTTAACCGACTAAGCCACCCAGGCGCCCCCACCACCTTAAAAAAATTTTTTTTGTGGGGGGGATGAAATCTTCAAATGCTCTCCATCCACTTGTTTTCTTGAGAGGTGGAGTGAGAAGAAAGTCTGTATAATTTATCCATTCCTTAGCCATTCGACAAATGTACACTGTGCACAGGACCAATGCCAGGCACTGTGAGGACACCCGGGATAGGGCACCGGGGATAGGGAGCAGGGATAGGGTGCTGGGGATAGGTCTTTGGCAATAGGGCACCGGGGATAGGGTGTGGGGATAGGGCGCTCCAGAGATTTGGGGGCCGGACCCAGGGCACCAGTGGTAGGGCACTGGGGTTTGGGGATAGGGCACCAAGAAATAAGGCCCTGGGGATAAGGTGCAGATAGGACACCAGGGGAAAGGAGTGGGGATACAGCATTGGGCACAGGGCACCAGATATACGGCGCCGGGACAAGGCATCAGGGACAGGGAGCTGTGACAAGACACCGGCATCAGGCTCGGAGGATAAGGCAGGGCACCAGACAGGCTGGTGAGCACTCGGACAGAGCAGCCATCGGCACCGTTAAGTACAGCGGCGGTGAGCTGCACAAAAGAGGCAAAGGCTGCGACCTCGTGTTACAGGAGGGCTGTGGGAGCTCGTGTGGGGAGAGAGTTTGTAAGAAAATGGCATATGAGGGGCGCCCGGGGGGCTCAGTCAGTTAAGCGTCCGACTTCGGCTCAGGTCATGATCTCACAGTCTGAGTTTGAGCCCCGCTTTGGGTTCTGTGCTGACAGCTTGGAGACTGGAGCTTGCTTTGGATTCTGTCTCTCTCTCTCTCCACCTCTCCTGCTCGCTCTCTGTCTCTGTCTCAAATATAAAATAAAACATAAAGAAGAAAATGGCATATGAGCTGAGTGCTGAAAGGAAGAGGAATAGGCGTGAAGGAGGCCAGCCGGAGAGAAGGAGCGCTGTGCGCTGGAGCAGGGCGGCAGAAAGGCCACCGAGCAGGGGAGGGCTGGCCGCTGTCCCTTGGCACCTGCCCCTCTGGTCTGATTTCGACACGGCAGCCAAAATGATCTTTTAAAAATATACATCTAATCTCGTCACTTCCCTGCACGAAACTCTCCAGTAAATTTCCGTCTCAGAACAAAACCTAGACTCCTCACTGGGGTCACTAAGGCCCTACAGAATCTGGAAGCCAACTTGTTCTCCGGACTCACCTCTCACTCTGCCCCTCACTGGTCCTGACCAGCACACCCTAGCTTTTATTTTGCTTCGTAATTCTCATGGTCACCCGAAACTGTTTTTCTCTCTTCCATCCTCGCTTGAATATGAGCTCCATAGGGCCTGGGACTTTATCATCCTACTCACTGCTGTGTCCCCAGGCTAGAGAAGGGTCTGGCACAGAGCAGATACTCCATTATTTGTTGCATGTATGAATTGGGGAGCACATAGCAAGGATGCCTAACGCAGGCAGAGGCGTCAGAAAAAGAGTATTCATTTTTTTTAAGAGAGGAAAAGAAATTCATGGTCGGAAGGAGAGAGAGGCAAGATGAAGTATGACCTATTAGAGGGAGCGTAGTTGGAGCATAAGGGGCGGGTGGAGAGGTGAGAAAGGAGGGAGGGACAGGGCCAGGTCCCTTGACCTCTCTTAAGGGCAATGTGGAGCCCCGAATGGATTATAAAAGGGGAGGATAGGAGACCAAGAGAGAGGTTTTTCAGTAGTTTAGAAGAGAAATAATGGGGGGTGCGGTGGCAAGAGAATACAGAGAGAGAACAGACTCAAAGCTGAGCCCCAGGTTCTGAGAGGAAGGGGTTCCGTTCGTGGGGAAAGAACACCGGAAGAACAGAGTTGGCCGGAGGGCACAACGATCTCAGGACGTCTTGCTGACGCGTCTGTGACACACCCGGAGGAAGGGTCTGGAGGGCAGAGTCCCATCACAGAGTCAATCCCCGGAGAAAGACTGGGATCGGAGGTGGTGATTTTCGAGCCAAAAGCAACTAGAAAGTAATCAACGCCGTGAGGTTTCTCCTTGGGGAGAACATGGCATATGAGGAGAGAAGGCATAGACCGACCCCCGGAGGGTCCCCCTGCACAGAGAAAGAGGGGGAGGCCTACAAAAGAGAAGGAGCAGCCCAAGGAGTGAGGGGCCGTCCGAACAAGCAGAGGGTAGAGTCATGAAGACGGAAGCACGCGGCAGGAGGGAGCCGTCCTGTGTCGCCTGAGGTTGAGAGTCAGGTCACATAAGGGCTGACCACTACCCCTTGGACTTAGCCACAGAGAGACCATTAGTGGCCTGGGGACCAGCAGGCCTGGAGCGGAGAGGGGCCGAGCAGGCCTGGGAATGCAGGAGGCGGAGAGGCACGCACCAGCTCCTCCAGGAAGTCTGGCCGCACACAATCCTGTCTCGTGCTTTGCCCCCATTAAGTCCTCGTCACAACCCCCGAGGCCGCAGTTCTGGAGATGAGGAAACTCAGGCTCTCAGAAGTCAGTCACTTCCCAGAATCTCAGATCTAGTGAGTGATTGAGCAAGAGTTTCGGTCCTGGGCGGTCACTCCAGTGTCCAGGCTCAAACACCCATCTTGCCTTGCCGCCCTTTAAGGGGACAGGGACACACAGTGGCAGCGGAGGGAGACGGTGGAGGCTAAGAGTTTTGGGCACAAGCCGCCTGGGACTGTCCCTGGAGGAAAGACAGAAAGGCTGAGTAGCGAGAAAGTACTGATTCCTCAGTGAGTTTTCCATGGAACTTTCCAGTCCACAGACATCCTTACCTTCTGTGAGCCTCATCACAACCTGGCACGAGGGGCTCGGGACAGTGCAGAGTGTGCCGGCAGGCTCGCCCGTGTCCGGGGTTGGAGCCCACGCTGCCTGCAGCCTCGACCGCATCTCTTCGCTAGGCCTTTCTCGAAGTCTGACTGCTGCGTCCGGTTAGCCTCATCCTGCTCCAGTCCACGGCCCCTGTGCTTTGGACTGTGACAGGGTGATGATAAAGACACCAAACCCCGAGTAGAAGCGAGGCTAGATTTTATTTTCGGCCAGGCCAAACTCGATCTCCCTGGTGTTGAGGAGCAGAGAAGGGCCCAGAACACAGGTGGCAGGAAGCTCAGATGGACTCCAGCAAGGCGCAGACATCACCACTCAGTTAGCCAGTTAGAGGTCACGGCATTGCAGGACGCCCGGTCCCATCTTTACAAACAGTAGTGCTGGCGGGGCCCTGTCAGTTTTGAAGTTCTTTGTCTTACGAGGGTCTTGAAATGACCAATTCCAGTCAGGCCCTCCAGGCCCTGGGAGACAGTGACTCCGGGACTTCCTGCACGTACACTTTGTCCGGTCAGCCTCAAACAGGGGGCGGCAGTGCAATTTATGACCCAAGTTGTCTGTTTAGAAAGCAGGCAAATTTACAGGCGAGGTTAGCACCTTCTGGTAATTCCAAGGGAGAGCCACACAGCGGTCACCACACAGTCAGTCAGAACGGTGAACAGAGAGAGACATTTGCAAAGCAGTTTACAGAAGCCAAAACAGCAAGTTAATGATTTTCAATTTTTACTCAGTTTCCTAACCTACAACACGGACCACACTCAGGACCGTCTGGAACACGGACCAGCAGAGCCTTGAATAAGCCGTGGTAACGTCACTCAGTCATTCACTCAGCAACCACCGAGGCCCTTTCTCCGCTTGCCTCTGAGGGCAGGCCTTCGAGGTTCCGGAGGAGGAGAAACCACAGTATTTGGTCTGCAAGGGTCTGCCACCTTTGAGGACCAACCACACGCTGCAGAGATGCTGGGGGTCGGTGACTCCACGGACCTGCACCCGCGCCTGACTCGGCTGCTTATGGGGCTTGTCTACACCCCGCGTGCCTCCTCTGCGGCGTGAAGTTGTACAGCTAACGGTTGTGATGAGCACGTGTGGAAGACTGGCTGCTGCTCTCTTGGGGAGATTCCAGGACACTGTGTGGGGTACAGCACTCAGGTCGCCCTGGGCTTCCCCACGTAAGCTGTGATTCGTGTTTAAGAGTCGGTTGATCAAGGGGCACCTGTGTGGATCCGTGGGTTCAGGCTCTGACTTCGGCTCAGGTCATGATCTCACAGTGGTTTGTGAGTTCGAGCCCCGCATGGGGCTCTGTGCTGACAGCTCGGAGCCTGGAGCTGCTTCCGATTCTGTGTCTCCCTCTCTCTCTGCGCCTCTCCGGCTCACATTCTGTCTCTGTCTCTCAAAAGTAAGATAAAAAACATTTTTTAAAAAGTAAAAACTATGTCAGTTAATCGAACGAACGTCATTGCAGTGATCACTTGGCAGCACGGACAGGAGCCCCGCGTCCTGCTCTGCCCCTGACCTGCCCGTCCATCTCCACAAGGCTGGGATCGGGGGGCTGAGTCCTCACACGAGTCCAGGGAGGAAAACACACCCCGGTGCGTGATGGGCAGAGGGAGGTAACTGGTGGAGTCAGGAATCAGGAGTGGTGTGTCCCCATCAGAAGCCAGAGCCAGCAGGACGGGTCACAGCGGGACGGGTAAGGTTCACCCATTCGTCCCTTGGGTGAAAATGTTTCCGGCGCAGCCAGAGCGTGGAATGGGAGAGGGCCTCTCTTTGACTTGACCGTGCTGCTGACCTGGGCCTGGGAGGGGGCCCCTCCCTTGGGAGCTGGTCCGAGGCCGGAAGAGCCAGAAGCCTGCTGGTGGGGTACCTGCCACCCCCCACCCCTCCCCGACGCTGGAGCTGCCCCTTGCGCTGGGCCCACAGCCCGCCCTCGGACTGCGCAGGGGGTCAGAGCTGCGGTGCTGGGTCAGCCAAACTATTTTTGTTCTTCTGCTTGTGACTTATATTTCGCCCCCAGCTGCCCTCTCTGGTGCTCAGCTAAACTTTTAAAAGTGCTGTGCAAGGGGCCTGAGGATGAGTCTGTGGCTACAGGCCCGGGGGCGGGGCGGGGCCCCCCAGGGCCGTGGTCCGCAGTCGCCCCCTAGGGGGCGTTCTGGAAACCTGTGACTTTAGTGGGGTCCCGGAACCAGAAGCCGACTGAGGTGTGGGCAGTGCCGCGCAGGGCCCAGACGTGCCGGGTGGGGGGCCGTCCTGCAGCGCGGAAAGCTGCCTGTCATTCCGCCGACGTGAGGATGTTCTGCTCAACAACACGTGCAAAGCAGAAATCAAATTTCAGCCTTCCAGGGGCGCCCGGGTGGCTCAGGGGGCCAAGCGTCCGACTTCCGCTTAGGTCACCGTCCGGCGGTTCCTGGGCTCGCGCCCGTCGGGCTCTGTGCCAATGCTGCGTCTGCTTCAGATCGTCTCCCTTAGCTCTGCCCTCCCCCGCGTGGTCTCTCTCTCCTTCTCTCTCTGTCAAAAATAAATAGAGTTAAAACTTAAAAAAAAAATTAAGCCTTTCAATTTAGTAAGACTATCATATAATAATGCAGAGAAGTCTTACCCGAAGTTTGTTTTGGATACAGCCCAGGAACGGAGGAGACGAGCATCCTGGAGGGGGCAGCTTAGGCCCGGCCCGGCCGAGCGCGGCCCGCTGTGCCCTGCGCGCACCCACCGCTCCCCGGCCTCGCCCACGGGCCTCGCCGCCGGGTCGGTTGCGGGCTGTGCGAGGCTCCGCTCAGGCCATGACCTCACAGTTTGTGAGTTCGAGCCCCGCATTGGGCTCTGTGCTGACATCTTAGAGCCTGTTTGGGGTTCTCTCTCTCTCTCTCTCTCTCTCTCTCAAAATAAATAAACAGTTTTTAAAAGTCTCTCCAGAGGAACTTGGGTAGCTCAGTCAGCGAGGCATCTGACTTCCGCTCAGGTCTTGATCTTGCGGTTTGTGAGTTCGAGCCCCGCATCAGGCTCTGTGCTGACAGCTCAGACCCTGGAACCTGCTTCGGATTCTGTGTCTCGCCCTTTCTCTGCCCCTCCCCCGCTCACAATGTGTCTCTCTCTCTCCTCCAAAAATAAATAAACATTAAAAAAAATCAAAACGTGGATCAGTCACTGGAATCTACTCCTAAGATCATCATTGTGCTAAATGCTAACTAAATTGGATGCAAATTTAAAAAAAAATCAGCAAGTGTTTGTGCTTCAAAAGACCTTATTAAGAACGTGACAAGACGACCCACGGAATGGGAGAAAATACTTACAAGTCATATATCTGATACGGGCCAAGGATCCAAGATATATAATGAGCTCCTACAATTCAATAACAGACTGACAACCCAATTTAAAAATAGGCAAAGCATTTGAATAGACATTTTCCCAGAGATAACATACAAACGGGCGCTAGGCGCATAAAAAGATGCTTGACAGTATTGGTCATTGAGGCAAAGCAGATCAAACCACTGAGACACCACTGCACACACGCTAGGATGGCTTCCGGCTGCCGTAAAAATGACAGTGACGACTGTCGGCAGGGACGTGGAGACCCTGGAGCACTCAGACGGTCCTGGGGGGAATGTAAAGTGGTGCAGTCGCTTTGAAGGCCAGTTTGGACGTTCCTCAAAATGTTAAACACAGAGCTGCGACGTGGCACAGCGACCCCCTAACGGGGATCTCCTTCAGACAAACTGAAGTTTCAGGGGCGCCGGGGGCTCGTCAGTGAGGTGTCTCACTCTCGGTTTCACCCAGGTGGTCATCCCAGGGTTCGGGAGTTCGGACCCCCCATCGGGCTCCACGCTGGCAGAGTGGAGCCTGCTTGGGATTCCCTCTCCCCTCTCTCCCTGCCCCTCCCGTGCTCTCTCCCAAAATAAACTTTAAAACATTAAAAGAGAGAGAAACGAAAGTATGTCCGAAGACATGCACGTGCGTATTTACGGCAGTGTGACTCATGGGGACAGCCTACGTGTCCGTCCGTTGGCGATAAACAAACTGTGATATTCCCATACAATGGACTACTATTCAGCGATAGAAAGGAACAAAATACTGACCCACACCGTGACATGAATGATCCTCAAAGCCATGATGCTGAGGAAAGAAGCCAGACAGGAAAGATCACATATCACATGATTCCATTTACATGAAATTCTAGAATAGACTATCTTTGGGCACAGAAAATAGATCAGTGGCCGCCTGGGGCCGGGGTGGGACTGGAGGTGAGCTGTTGCACAACTCCGTAAATTTACCAAAAATCATTAAATTATACACTTAGAAGGAGAGGCTTTTAAAATTTTTTTAATGTTTATTTTTGAGAGAAAGAGAGACAGAGACAGAGACAGAGTGTGAGCAAGGGAGAGGCTGAGAGAAGGAGACACAGAATCCGAAGCAGGCTTGGCTCTGAGCTGTCAGCACAGAGCCCCACGTGGGACTTGAACTCACGAACTGCAAAATCATGACCTGAGCCGAGGTCAGATGCTCCACCAGCTGAGCCACCCAGGTGCCCTGCACAAACGCTTTTTGTTTTGATGAGTCCGAATTATCTTTTTTTCTTGTTATTTGTGTTTTGAAATCATATATAAGAAACCATTGCCTAATAAGATTCTAGACTTTAGCTATAATGAGCTTGTGGGGGACCTGGGGGGAGGTAAAATATTTACGTGTGGGAGGGGCATGACTTACTGGGGACCAGAGGGTGGACTCCGGTAGGTAGCCTCCTAGCTGGTCCAAACGATCCTGCCTCGTGTTCATACCTTTGTTCGGTCCTTTGGCACGCCCCCCCCCCCCCATAACATATAGGGAAGGCCTGTGTGGCCAATCGCGTGTTGTAGAAATGATGATGTGTGACCCGGAGGCTTCTGCCTGGCCCTCTCCGAGGTCTCTCACGCTGCCTGTTGTGGGGACGCTCAAACAGCCTGTGGACAAGTCCGCACGGTGAGGAACTGAGGCCTCCTGCCGACAGCCAGCCTTCAGTCCGCCCGGTTCAGGTTCGCTCGCGGCTCGCCATTAGGTCCCCTCCCAGCCTGCAGAGCCGCAGTCCCGGGCCACATCCAGGCTATGGTCTCGCGAGAGAGCTCGAATCTGCAGCAACTAGCTAAGGCACTCCTGAATTCCTGACCTACAGAACTACGTGAAATAACAAATGTTCACTGGTGCATTTAAAAAAAAAGGAAAAAAGGGGCGCCTGGGTGGCTCAGTCAGTTGAGCATCTGACTCTTGGTTTCAACTCGGGTCACGATTTCACGGTTCATGAGTCCGAGCCCAGAGTTGGGCTCTGCGCTGACAGTGCGGCGCCTGCTTTGGATTCTCTCTCTCCCCCTCTCCGCCCCTCCCCCATCTCTCCCCCTCTCTGCCCCTCCCCCATCTCTCCCTCTCTCTCAAACTTAAAGAAATATATAAAAGCCTCAAGGACAAATCACATCGTGAGAGAAATCTGAAAGATGAGATGATGTCTGTGCTGGAAACTTTACAGACGGAAGGGTAAGAGGAAAACATAGGACACAGAGTCTGTGCTTGCAGAGCGGGGCCGGAGCCGGGGCCGGGCCGGGCCGGGGGCGGGGGCGGGGGCGGGGGCGGGGGCGGGGCCAGAGCCGGGGCGGGGCCGGAGCCGGGGCGGGGCGGGCCGGAGCCGGGGGCGGGGCGGGCCGGGGCCGGGGCCGGGGGCGGGCCGGGGGCGGGCCGGGGCCGGGGCCGGGGCCGGGGCCGGGGCCGGGGCCGGGGCCGGGGCGGGGCCGGGGCGGGGCCCTCCAACCTCCGAGCCGGGCAGGGCCGGGAGCGCACGTTTACTAAATCGTCCAGGCTGTGCCAAGTGCAGCACGGTGAGGCGTGGGGTGTCCCCTGCCCTCCTCCCGAGAACGTGGCCCGGCCGCAACTCCTGTGAAACAGGACGACTGGTGTGGAGACGAGGATCTGACTCCGACGAACGCCGGCAGCTACCCACCGCCCGTCTGCACGGTGGCGGAAGACGCGTCTTCACGGTTCAGCGAGCTTCCTCCACGACACACACCCACCCCGTTGCTGTAGTTGGTGCCAATCGTGGCTCGGACACGCACACCGTCCTGGGAGCTCGCGACACTCCCGTGGGGTCCACTCACCACCGCCTGGCAGGGGACAGCACACAGGCCGAGCGCGGGGTGCGAGGACTCCCAGGCCCTGTCCAGGCCCCTCCCGGGGCTGCTGCCACGGGCACCCCAGGAAGCCCCCTCCCGGACCCTGCCGACACCCTGCCCCGGGCCAGGCCGCTGCGGGCCCGCTCTGGCAGTGGAGCCGCCGGGTCTCCTCCGGCCTGGAAAGCAGAATGCAGAAGGGTACGGACCGGTTCTCGGCAGGGGAAGACCCATGCTCTTTGGGGTGGCGGAAGGACCCCCCAACCCGACTCCCGATGTGTGGGGGCCGGAAAGCCCTCTGCTGCAGTTCCCTTAGCCATTTATTGTCAGGAGAGAGCGGGATGCGTACGCCCCCTCACCCCCCCCCCCAAGTCGCGGTCAGGCCGCACCTCAGCAGTGTGGCGTGTGTGGCTTAACCTGATGAAGTTCATTCAAGGTCAAACAGCGGGGCGGGGCGCCTGGGGGGCTCAGTAGGTTAAGCATCAGACTTCGGCTCAGGTCATAATCGCACAGTCCATGTGTTCAAGTCCCACGTCGGGCTCTGTGCTGACAGCTGGCTCAGAGCCTGGAGCCTGTCTTGGGATTCTGTGTCTCCCTCTCTCTCTGCCCCTCCCTTGCTCATTATTTGTCTCTTTCAAAATAAAATAAAGCCATTTAAAAAAAATGTTTTTTAGGGGCGCCTGAGTGGCTCAGTCAGTTAAGCATCCGGCTTCGGCTCAGGTCATGATCTCGCTGTTCGTGGGTTCGAGCCCCACACTGGGCTCTGTGCTGACAGCTAGCTCAGAGCCTGGAGCCTGTCTTCAGATTCTGTGTTTCCCTCTCTCCTGACCCTCCCCTGTTCATGCTGTCTCTCTCTCTCAGAAGTAAATAAAACATTTAAAAATTTTTTATTTTTATTATTATTTTATTTTTTTAATGTTTTTAATTTATTTTGATACAGAGAGAGACAGAGCATGAGAGAGGGAGGGGCAAAGAGAGGAGAAGGCACAGACCGGAAGCAGGCTCCAGGCTCTGAGCTAGCTGTCAGCACAGAGCCTGACATGGGGCTCGAAACCACGAACGTGAGATCTGACTTGAGCTGAAGTCGGAAGCTTAACAGACTGAGCCACCCAGGCGCCCTTTTAATTTTTTTTAAAAAAGGTCAAACAGTGGGGAAGTGCTGCCGGAGCCAGGATTCAAACCCAACTTATCCCACTGAGATTAGGCTTCAGGGCCTTAGGGACACAGAAGAAATGATCAGTTTTGCCCAGAGTGTGTCTGGAAAGTCTTCATTGCAAGCATTTCTTTAATGTTTTTTTTTAAATTTGGGGGCGCCTGGGGGGCTCAGTCTGTTGAGTGTCTGACTTCGGCTCAGGTCATGATCTCACAGTTTCTGGGTTTGAGCCCCGCATCAGACTCTGTGCTGACAGCTCGGAGCCTGGAGCCTGCTTCCAATTCTGTGTCTCCCTCTCTCTGCCCCTGCCCTGCTCACGCTCTGCCTCTGTCAAAAATAAATAAACGTAAAACAATAAAAATAAAAATAAATAAAATTTATTTTGAGAGAGTGAGAGAGCAACCTGGGGGAGGAGCAGAGACACGGAGAGAACCCCAGGCAGGCTCCGCACTGTCAGCGCAGAACCTCATGTGGGGCTCAAACTGGACCCATGAGATCATGACCTGAGCCCAAGTCGGATGCTTCCCCAACTGAGCCCCCAGGGCGCCCCGTCACTGAAATGATGAAAGGAACCGCAGCGCTCACACCAGCGGCTCTGGAGCACCCACTGGGCTCTACCCACACTTGTCTTACTGGTCCCAGTCATGGCTCCTCACACAGGCAGGGAGATCGGCCCCCAGGTCAGAGCTGAGTGCATCACTCCCACTAAATCACAGGTCCCGGGGGGCGCTGCTGCGGACCGCCCCCTTCTCACGTCCGCTGACGGTGCGGCTGCGCACACTCCGGGTTTCACACCCACTGTGCACAACCAAGGAAAACCAGTTATGACGGTCCCCATCTGATGGCGAAACGTCCCGAGCAGCAGGATGCTGGTGACTCGCTCTCTCGGCCTACGGCCTGTCCTCCCTGCATTTCCACCCCTCCTCCTCTGAGAGGCCTTCCTGGGTCACTCCCACCACGAAGGGCCGCCTCATGAACACCTGTTACTTTCTCTTTATGTGTAAACTACCTGTGGGTGGGTTTTTTTTTTTTTTTAATGTTTACTTGTTTGTGAGAAAGAGACAGAGCATCAGCAGGGGAGGAGCAGAGAAAGGGGAGACACAGAATCCGAATTCCAGGCCCTGAGCTGTCAGCACACAGCCAGGTGCAGGGTTCAAACTCACAAACTGTGAGGTCATGACCTGAGCCAAAGTCAGACACTTAACCGACTGAGCCCCCCAGGTGCCCCTGTTTTGTTTTCTTTACATGTTTATTTGTTTTTAAAAGAGAGAGAAACAGCACGAGCAGGGAGGGTCAGAGAGAGGGAGACACAGAATCGGAAGCAGGCTCCAGGCTCTGAGCTGTCAGCACAGAGCCCGACACAGGGACTCTAACTCACAGACCACAAGATCATGACCTGAGCAGAAGTCAGACGCTCAACTGAATGAGCCCCCCAGGCGCCCCTCGAACTACGAGTGTTAAGTGTCTGACTCCCCAGCCTCACCGAGCCTACAGGGCAAACTGTGCCGTAACCACTCCCCGTATTCTGGAGGCGAACCTCTTTTTTAAATTATTATTATATTTTAAAATTTTGTTAATATGTATTTATTTTTGAGAGACTGAGACAGAGCATGACTGGGGAAAGGGCAGAGACAGAGAGGGAGACACAGAATCTGAAGCAGGCTGAGCCCGACACGGGCTGCAAGATCATGACCTGAGCCGAAGTCAGATGCTTAACCGACTGAACCCCCCAGGTGCCCTTGAACCTCTTTGATCAGTATCACTTTTATTAGTATTACCTTATCTTTATTTTTACTTAATTTTTTAAGTCAGCTCTGTGCCCAGTGTGGGGCTTGAACTCACAACCCGGAGATCAAGACTCACCTGCTGTACTGACCTAGCCAGCCTGGGGCCCCACCTTTCTTAGGCATCACTTACAAATCTTTTTTTCTCAAGAAAGCAGAGCGCGCCTGCTGGGCTGCCCGGCCCCAGGGACTCGGGAGCCTTTACCCAACCTTCCGCTCAGGTCTTTGATCTACATTCTTCCCAAGGCTGTCACCCGCACGTGCCTGCCAGGATATTCCCGGAGGAATCATCGCCAGCAGCCTGGAGGAGGCCAGGCGCCCTTCACAAGTATGGTTGCAATTGCCTCACTTCCGTATCATGTGACGCTCCCATAGTCGCCACGTGACCCATCGCGCCTTTAAGCCGGAACTAAACCCGCAGGGCTCACCAGGTGCCTGTAGCTACTGGCAGCCCCTGCATCCCCGTTTTTATTTAGTGGGTGCTCTGTCCTTCCGAGACTCGGGAGCCCTGCCGTGCCGTCACCTGGTGTAGGATGGAGTGTTCGAGTCCTCCCCGAGAGGTGGGCGAGCCAGAGCCCCCACTGGTCCTGTCACTCTGCTTCTGGAATCCTGGCCATCCGGATGCTGGAACTCAGTGAATGACAGTCTCCTCAAATCCAGGCCATCGTGGCTCTTTGATGGAGGGGCCGAGGGAGGGAGGGGGGGTCCGGGGAGGAGCGGGCCGGAGGAGGGGTGGACAGGAGTCCCGGCTGGGGTGGGCAGAGGGCTTGGTGGGAGGGCAGCACCCAGGTGTCCTGGGTCCTGTGCCACAGGAGAGTAGCTGAGGGCGGAGAGGGGCCTCCCAGCCTCTCCCCTTTCTGTCCTCAGGAGCACCCCAAGCCCTTGGGCCGGGGAGGCATCATGGCTGCCAGCCTCGTGGGATTGCTTCTACTTGAGGCTGTATCGTGGGCATCAGGTGAGTGAGCCAGAGAGGGAGGCAGCCCTGGGGAGGCCGCCTCCGCCCGCCGGGCCTCGGGTCCCTCGTGCCACACCGGAGCTCAGGGCGCTCAGCGAACCTTCTGAGTGACCGGGACCACCCTGCGGGAGAACAACAGCGAGAGAACTTTCGAAACCAGCGTCCGGTCTGCCCGTCCAGCCAGCTCGCTCCTCCCGGCCCTCCTCCCTCAGCCCGGCCGCCGCCTCTGCTCCTCCCTTGCAGGTGCCCGCCCCTGCAGCCCTAGAAGCTTTGGCTACAGCTCGGTGGTCTGTGTCTGCAATGCCACCTACTGCGACTCTCTTGACCCCCTGACCCTGCCTGCCTCGGGCACCTTTGCCCGGTACGAGAGCACACGCAGCGGGCGCCGCATGGAGCTGAGTCTGGGGCCCGTCCAGGCCACCCGCACGGGCAAAGGTGGCGCCTCCCCCCCCCGCCCCCACGGGCCGGGCCCCCGGGAGCTAGAAGTGCCTGCGGCCTCACTTCCCTGTGCGCTGACACCCTCCGTCTCCGTGCGCGTCCTCAGGGCTGCTCCTGACCCTGCAGCCAGATCAGAGGTTCCAGAAAGTGAAGGGGTTTGGAGGGGCCATGACAGACGCCGCCGCCCTCAACATCCTCGCCCTGTCAGCCCCCGCCCGGGATTTGCTCCTCAAATCCTATTTCTCCGAAGAAGGTGAGGACGAGGGGGGGCAAGATGACATAGTGTGATTGCCACTCTGACCTTCCCGGTGGCCGTGATCCCGCCCGTCCCTCACATTTGGGTCCTTCCTACCTTCCGCTGAGAGTTCCACCCAGGTGCCTGGCACCGCAGACCCCAGCCCAGGGCCCCAGGCGCCTCAGACAGAACTCAGGCCTGGCAAGTGGTAGGCAGGTCCTGCCCCCCCTCGCTCCCCGTTCTCCTGTCGACTCAGACGCTCATATCTTGGCCGTCGCTTCCCGCAGGAATCGAGTACAACATCATCCGGGTGCCCATGGCCAGCTGCGACTTCTCCATCCGCACCTACACCTATGACGACAGCCCTGATGACTTCCAGTTGCGTGACTTCATCCTCCCTGAGGAAGACGTCAAGCTCAAGGTGGGCACTCGGCCCTGGTGGAGGCGATGCCTGCTGGGCGAGGAGCCTCGGGCCAGAGGAGGCTGCGGGGAGACCCCGAGCCCGTCCCCTGCTCTCGGTTCTGTCCCGAGGTGGGCAGGGGCCGACGGCTCAGCCTGACACACCAGTTGGGCCAGTCTGTCCCTGTTCCGGCTCCATGTCTCCTCACCTCCACGGTCTCTAGATACCCCTGATTCACCAGGCCCTGGAGCTAGCCCCACGCCCTGTGTCACTCTTCGCCAGTCCCTGGACATCACCCACTTGGCTGAAGACCAACGGGGCAGTGAACGGGAAGGGGTCACTCAAGGGGCAGCCCGGAGATCTCTACCACCAGACCTGGGCCAGATACTTTGTTAAGTAAGGGAGCTGCAAGCCCGTGGGTCTGACACCCCCCGAGTCTTCGCACCCCCGTCCCCCCGTGGCCCTGGCTCGCCTCCAGGTCTGACTCCTCAGACCACCTTTCTACCTCCTGGGCCTTTCAAACTCTGCCTGTCGGTGTCCCCACCTCAGCGGGCCTCCGTTCCCCAGGGTCCTGGCCTCCTCTCTCGCCCAGGACCACACTCAGCCTTCTCCCTGCCAGGTTCCTAGATGCTTACGCCGAGCACCAGCTGCAGTTCTGGGCAGTGACGGCGGAGAACGAGCCTTCTGCGGGGCTGATCAGCGGGTACCCCTTCCAGTGCCTGGGCTTCACCGCTGAGCATCAGCGGGACTTCATCGCCCGGGACCTGGGTCCCGCCCTCGCCAACAGCACGCACCGGGATGTCCGCCTGCTCATCTTGGACGACCAGCGCTTGCTGCTGCCCCGCTGGGCCCAGGTGGTAAGGCCCAGGGCCTCCGGGGCATCCCGGCACCCCCAAATCTAGCATCCAGCTGACTGGCTCCCAGAGTGTCTTTCCTGCCCCAACTCTTGATTCCTAGAACCCCCTGGGCTGGAGCCAGGCAGCTGGGCGGCTCCCCTGGGGGGCGGAGGGGCCATGGCCTCCTCTGGATCTCTAGGGCCCCAGAGGCCCCCGAAGTGGGTCACTTTAACCCCTCTAGTTGCCTGCCTCCCACTACCCACGTCTCAGGTCCCCAGGGCTGCTTCCGGAACCCTCCACGCAGGGCCTCATTTTAGTGCCGCCCCCCCCCCGCCACAGGTGCTCGCAGACCCGGAGGCGGCCAAGTATGTTCATGGCATCGCTGTCCACTGGTACCTGGACTTCCTGGCCCCAGCCAAGGCCACCCTGGGGGAGACCCACCGCCTGTTCCCCGACACCATGCTCTTCGCCTCGGAGGCGTGCGTCGGCTCCAAGTTCTGGGAGCAGAGCGTGCGCCTGGGCTCCTGGGACCGCGGGATGCAGTACAGCCACAGCATCATCACGGTGAGCGCCCGGGGCGCCCGCCACCGCGTCCCTTCCTCATCCCACCAAAGGGAGGGCCTCTCTCTTCTCCAGCGTGTCCCTGTGACTCGCTCTTTGGGGCCAGCTTGGGTATGTGGGGGCTCCGTATCCTGCCTCCCTTTGTCGGCTTGCTCATCCCACCACTCCCCTCCTTCCTGATCTGCTTCCTTGCCTCCATCCTGGCCGCCCCGCCCTCCTTAGGTCTTAAAGGTGCAGAGTGCCCCTCACGGGGCCAGGGCACCGCCAGCCTGTCTCACTCACGAGACCCTTAACGACGTTGTCTGGGGACCCCACCCGAGGTCTTTGTCTCTGCCCTGCTCCTACCCCAGAACCTCCTCTACCACGTGGTCGGCTGGACAGACTGGAACCTTGCCCTGAACCCCGAAGGGGGACCCAACTGGGTGCGCAACTTCGTCGACAGCCCCATCATCGTGGACATCGCCAAAGACACGTTTTACAAACAGCCCATGTTCTATCACCTCGGCCACTTCAGGTGAGCGGTGGGAGGGCGCCCCACCTCCTCGCCAGGCCTGTGTCTCCTGTGTGGGGCTCCTGTCACCCCCAGGAGGAAACAGGAAGATGTTTAGGGTGGGAGCTTGGGAGAGACACACCTGTGCCTCTTGCACCATCCGGGCAGGAAGTGACTGGGTGGCGGCGGGAGAGGGCAGGGCCTGCCCAGCAGCATAGAGCTCCGGTGAGCAGACCTTTGGCCAGGGCACTGCCCCGAGGGAGCGGGTCCCGGCCCGGAGGGGCAATGCTGGGGTCCTGGACCATCCCGTCCCCCCTCCCCCGCCCCCAGCAAGTTCATTCCGGAAGGCTCGCAGCGAGTGGGGCTGCTGGCCAGCGAGAAGAACAGCTTGGACACGGTGGCGCTGCTGCGCCCCGACGGCTCTGCGGTCCTGGTCGTGCTGAACCGGTGAGAGCGGTGGGGCCGGGGGCAGGGAAGGTGGACGGCGGGCTCGGCAGGACTGAGCACTCAGCTTCTCCCTTGCTTCCCCAGCTCCTCGAAGGATGTGCCCCTCACCATCGAGGACCCTGCTGTGGGCTTCCTGGAGACCCTGTCCCCCGGCTACTCCATCCACACGTACCTGTGGCGTCGCCAGTGACGGGGCAGAGACACCAGCAGCACCAGGCTCACTACGGGCATTAAAGGGGCAGAGTCGGCTCACACGCTGTTTGTGGCTAAAGAGGGTACAGGAGGGCCAGGACGAGCTTGGGTGATGTAAGCCCAGGGGCCGTGGTTTACGTGACTCACACCCCCCTCCGCCCCCCTGTGGGGGCCAGGGCCTGGAGGCCCCTAAGGGGAGGACAGGGGAGCCCCAGAGGCCCCGCCCCCAGGCCTGTGTGCGTGTGTGCGATGTGCTGGCTCCCGTGGAAACTGGGCCCGGGCCCAGGGTGAGCTCACTGCCTGTACGGACACAAGCTGGGGGCGGGGAGCTGAGGAAAGGGAGCCCCAAACGCGGTGCCGTGTCTTCCGTGGGCCGTGTGGAAGCGCTGACGGCGTCAGGGCACCGGTGGGTGGGCTCAGGCAGCCTCGACGGCCCCCCCCCCGGCCAGCGGCTACTGGAAAGAGGGCGGCCCCTCAAGAAAGAGAACGTGTAACTGCAGTCCACGTGGACGGCTTTATTCCGGGAGGGGCACCCGTTTTCCGGCCGTACCGACAGTGGGGAAGCAGAGAAGCCTCTGGAATGTGTGAGAGCAGAAAAGTCCGGCCTGGGAGCTCGCAGCCAGGTCACTCGTCCTCCTCCTCCTCCTCGGCCATGCGCAGTGACCGGGGGCCGGGGGCCCGGGTCGGCGCTGCCCGTTGCAGGGACACGATGCCGCTGAGCAGGGCGTAGCCGGCCATGGCCGCCAGCGCCGCCAGCACGGACAGCACCTGGTCCCGCCGCCGGTGCGGCTCCTCCTCGGCCTCCGGGCCTGCTGGCGTCTGGCGTGGAAGGGGCGCCTCCGCTGAGGAACAAGGGAGGAAGGGGTGGGGGTGGGGGCTGGTTCCGGGGTTCCGGTCCCTGTCCCGCCCCCCACCCCGGTGAGTGCCCACGCTCACCTCCATCCCAGGGGAAGTAGAGGCTGAGGATGTGCGCGCAGTAGGCGCAGAGGTTGTGCAGCCCCCGCAGGTGGGCCTGCAGCTTCCCGCTGGGCAGCCTCGCCTGCAGCAGCAGCGCCAAGTAGCCAAACACGAAGGCGTCCAGGGAGGCAGGGCTGGAGCCCAAAGAGAAGGGCTGCAGGGGAGCGCCTGGGGCCCCAGGGCGGGGGAGAGGGGGGCCCTGGGGGGATGCCCGGTCCTGGACCCCGCCCAGCGCGGGGAGGGCCCCCCAGGCGGCGCCAGCCAGGCCCTGAATGGGACTCTATCCCAGGGCCGCATAAAGGCCACATTGAGAGCCCCGCGGCGGCTCCGAGGCCTGGCAGCCCTCCCGCCTCACACACAGCCCCTCTGTCGTCAGCCGTCTGTCCCCAGGACCTCCTGTCCAGCACCGGGGCCGCCCCACTTCCCGCAGCCTGCCTCTCCCTGCCCGGGGCCGCCTGGTCTCCCCGGAGGCGCACTCACGCATCCCCAAAGAAGAACTTCTGAGAGCCCAGGCGCTGGGAGAGCAGGGTCAGGCATTCCCGAGCCTCCTGGTACAGCTGCAGGGGGGAGGCGGGGCGGGCTGTGGGCTCTGGGGGGTCTGGGCGCCCCCCCACCCGCCCCCGCCCCCCTGCCCAGGGCGCACCTCCTTCTCCAGCTCGTCCTCGTCCTCGGGCCTGTGCTCCCCGCACAGCAGCTGCAGCCGCTCCGTGAACTGGCGCTGCATGCGGCCAGGAAGGAAGAAGTTCAGGGGGAAGGGCATGGCCTCGGCGTACCACTTCCGGGTCACCTCCACGTAGTTCTTGGTGTCCACCCAAAAAGTATGGATCTGAATGTGGGGGACAGGAAGGACGAAGCGGGTCTGGGCCGGTGCACCTGCCTAGTGTAGGGAGGCCTGCCCCCAGCGCGCAGGCGCGGGGTGCGAGCACCATGAATGCGAGGCGGCCTGGGCACACTCACCAGCACCGGGAGCAGCTTCTCCTCCAGCAGAGACATGAAGGCCAAGGTGTCTGCCCCCTGCCGGGCCGACAGATCGTAGTCGGCGTTGTACTTCTGCGGAGGAGACGGCGGTCAGGGGGAGGCCTCCTGTCCAGTACCGGCCTCACTGGCCCCAGCGGGGAGCAGACGGAGGCCAGGCAGCTTCTCCCGCCGAGGCCCCCTTGCCGGGGCCCGTCCAGTAGCCTGTTGCTGTTGGCGGAACGCCCGGACCTTGGAGCCTGCTGGCCACCGAGGCCGGGCGCCCACGGCGGGGAGAGGAAGGCCCAGCCGCAGACCAGGAGCGGCTCCCGGAGTCTCCTCGGAGAGCTTTCTAACAGAAGTGCCCAGCACGGGCGCCCCGGGGCAGGCGGGGCGGCTCGGGTGCCGGTGGCCTCGGAGCCAGGGCCCCCTGGTGGGTTCCCTCAGCGTGTTCTTGGCTCTTTCTTCCGTTTCATTCCACGGCCTGGGCGCTGCCACAGCACGATGTCCCCACATCCCATGTGTCGCCCGCCCCACCTTCGCAGGCCCCAGTGTTCAGCAGCCCTCTGCGCACCCCGAGTGAGGTCTGTCCCCACGCAACCTCCGGAACATGCACCTTACAAAACTTGCTGAGCCTGTTTCTCCCCTGCAGAATGGGGTACCAGCCCTCTCTCAATGTGGGTGTTAGGAGAAAACTCTGGGGACTGGAAAAACCGTGCTCACACATAAGGACGTGCATGGCGGCCCGGCCGCCAGGGACCTTGGCTTCTCCCTGGATGCCCTCTCCCCAGCCCCCAGCTCCTTCACCGCTGGGAAAACAGAAACGAAGCGGGTTGCATGTCCGCCACGTGTTCCCACGAGAGCCAGCCGAGCCCTTGGAACGCACCCTGGCTAAGCCCCCTGGCTTCAAAGGGGCTTCGCTCTGAGAGGTTAAGCGTCCTGCTCAAAGTCACACAGTCAAGGACAGAATGAAGAGCACAGCCAAGATATCCTCACTCCTCTTGTAATGCTGTCTCGACTTCCCCACCCTGGCCCTATGCCTTGTCCAACCTGAGCCCCATGTCCAGCCCAGCCTGGTCCCTGAGAAAAGGGCGACGGCCCTGACAAGTCCCTCTCCAGAGCCACTTGCGAGGGCCTCAGCCTCCCCTGAGCCAAACGTTCTCCTCCGCCCTCCTTTCCCTCCGCGTGTCACCAGCCCCCTCCCCTTTCCCTCCCTCGCAGCCCCGCAGGCTCCGGGTATGTCCCCAGCGCCCCAGCTGAGCGCCTGGGCCTGGCCGAGCGCTTGCTGAGCCCACACCCGGCGTGCCTCTCCGTCAGGCCGTGGGCTCCGGGGAGCCCGGCTCGGCGTGGATGACACAGGCGTGGTGCGCTGGCGACCACTCTCGCCAGCAGCCCTCCTACCAAGCCACCTACCTCTTTTCGCAGGTGGGTGACGATCTTGTGTGGCACCGAGATGACCTCTCCGTCACTGGTCCGGAGGGCAGGCAGAGTTCCTGCCGCGGAGACAGAAAGGCACCCGCAGCCCCTTAGCTGCCTATCCCCCCGCGCACAGCCCTGTCTCCTGCCCCTCCCCTTCCTCACCCCGGGAGGCTGAGTACCTGAAGGGCTCCTCCAGGGGTTGCCAGTCTTGTGCACCTTGAGGGGGGCACCAGTGAACCTGGCATAGGTCTGCAGGGAAGGAAGCAGAAGGCAGAGGCCCCCACAGGGGAATCAAGGAGAGAAATGACAGGGACGCCTGGCGGGGGCTCAGTAGGTTGGGCCTCTGACTCTGGATTTCAGCTCAGGTCATGATCTCACGGTTCGTGAGTTTGAGGCCTGCGGTGGGCTCTGCCCTGACCATGCCGAGCCTGCTTGGGACTCTCTCTCCCTCTCTCTCTGCCCCTCCCCTGCTTGCGTGCACTGTCTCAAAATAAATAAGCATTAAAAAGAAAGAAAAGAAATAATATTTATTGAATTCCTTGTGTGCTGTGCTTAGTACTTGGCTCACAGAGGCGGACATGATGGTTTCCATTTTATAGTGGGGAACCCAGGGCTCAGGGAGCCAGTGAGCCTGCAACAGCAGGTCTGCCAGTAAGAGCCTTGCCCCTGGCTCCTCTCCCGCCACCTACCTGATGTACGTGTCCTGAGTTCTTCCTACCCAGTGCGCCCCTTCTCTTGGAAGCACTGATCAGGCCCTTCTTAGGGAATCTCTGTGGCCTATTCCTCCTTAAACCTTAACGCCTGAGCATATTACGTTTATTTGCTAACACGTCTGCCTTTCCGTAAACAACTACGGGGGAGGAACTAAGTCTTACTCATCCTCCCGAGCGAGCACGGCGTGATATCTGGAAGAGGTCTGATACATGCTCATCAAATGAAGGAGGGAGTGAATAAAGTGAACCTGACTCCGAAGCTCTTTCCACAGAGCCTGGCAGGGGGCCTTCCGGCTCAATAAATGAACTCATTCATGCTGTGTAGTGAGGAGGAGGGGGAGGGCGAGGAGGAAAGGGAGGCTGAGGAGACAGGAATGCCAAGCCCGAGGACCCTCAGATCCGCGAGGGTCAGTAAACCTCCAGATGCAGAAACAGTGCTCCGAGACCAGGGAGAGCCCCAAGGTCACACAGCCAGTAAACGGATGAACAAGGACTAAAACACATTTCCTGAACCCCCGACCAGGCCTCTTTCTATGGCTGCGCAAAACCTAGGCTGTTAAACCGCAGGGCACTGAGCCCGTACCGGCCAGCACGCCAGTCTTTGGCTGCCTCAGTTCCCCGCAGTGCGCCCGTGCTGAGGCGCCCTGGTGAAGTCCGGAAGATCGCCTAGTTCGGCTCCCTCCCCAGTCCTCCAGGGCGCAGCAGAGGGCGATGGCGCCACCCCTCACCAGCACGGCCAGGCTGTCCAGGTCCACTGACGGTAGCCCCCAGCCCCCCGACCAGCAGAACAGCTCCATGGGCGCCGCCATCTTGCCCGCCCTCTGTCCCGGAAGCACCTCCCCCCGGGCTTCCGCCCGCCCGCGAGGCCCCGCCCGCCCGCGAGCCCCCGCCCCCAGGCCCGCCCCTCCGGCCGCCTGGGGCGGGGGCCGCGGGGCGGCCCCCGGCGAGGCGGGGGCGCGGGCTCCGGGGGAGGACGGCCGCTGCTGCCTCCAGAGGCGGCTTCCGAAGGGGGGCGGGGTCCTCGGCCGGGCCCTCCCGGCGGAGGCTGGCCGCCCCGGCCGCGGGGAGCCCGGGACCCCCGAGGGCGCGGCGGGTCCCGGCCCAGCGGGTAGTGTGTGCGTCCGGTCCGGCTCTGGGGGCTCTCGCGGATCTGCACGCGGCCTGGGCTGAGCCAGGGCCCCGCAGGGCTCGGCCCGGAGCGGGGGCCGCGGGGGGGTCCCCCGAGCCGCATGTTTTCCACAGCGCGTTATGTTTGGAGCGGGCCCCGCGCCGCCTGTCGCCATGGAAACAAAACAGGGGCGGCGGCGGCCGGAGCCGGGTCGGGCTGGGGCCTGGGAGGGGGGAGGGGTGGGGCTCGCGGGCCGTTGCCGTGGTAACGGGAACCGAGGCGCCCCTGCGCTTCATCCGGGTCACGGCCTGCCGGCCAGTACCCCCTGTGTTCCGGGTCTGGCCCCGGCCCCTGGCCTGGCCGGTGGTTCACTGCTGTCCTCGGTGGCCTTTTCCTTGTACCTGATTCCTCCCTCCACGCACTTTCACTGATCACTGTGTTGGACTCGCCTCCGCTTCCCATCCGACGCCTCTAAGTTTTCCTAAGAATGAGTCACGTGTCAGGGGATCCCCCACCCCCCCCAATAATGAGCACTCGCCTCGTCAGAGCAGCAAAGTTCAGGCCGTGTGGGCATCCCCGGGGCAAGATAGCAAGCTACTTTCCGCCACTCCCTTGGCACTCTTTCATGCCAGCTGTGGAATAATGCCCACTGGCTGGCGCTGCCCCTGCCAGGGGCTCCTGCCTTCCTCAACTGCAGCTTACAGGAAACAGTAGCTTATGGTAGTGGCCCCCAGCAGCGAGATGCCGGGAGGGAGGGAGGCACCTGGGACGGAGGACGGAGGACCGTTAGGGAGAGGCAGGAGGCGGGGAGGCCTCCAGACTCTAACGCGGTGCCCCTGGTTCCCAGAGCTGGGGATGCCTCCGGGCTGATTGGCAGCTCTTTGTTTCGGCCCCCCCTCACTCGCCTGCTGGCCCCCCCTTCAACTCCCCCTTCCATTCCCTCCGCCCCCCTCTCCTGCTCTCTCCGCCTAGCCTTTTCCCCTCCCAGCCGCCTGCCTGCCAGGGGTAGTGAGCCAGCTGAGCGGCATGGAGACGCAGGAACTTCGGGGGGCCCTGGCTCTTCTTCTCCTTTGCACTTTCGCATCTGCCAGTCAGGACCTGCAGGGTAAGCCCGTCTCCTCCTCTTAGACCCCTCTCCGCCTCCTCTCCTCTTGCCGCCAGCCTAGTAGCAGGGAACATGTGGGCAAGGGGAGAGTCCTGAAGTTGAGCAGGAGGGAAGATTGATGAAATCATGGCCATGGGGGTAGGACTGAACAGCAGAGGGTAGTGGGTGAGTAGGGACGGGCCAAGGTCAGCATGAGGCCAGGGCAGACGACTCAGGAGCTGGATGCTGGGGCTGCCTGGCGGGGTTGGTGTCTCAGCATCCGCAGGCATTCCGGGGTCTGGGCTTCTTCACCCCCCCACCCGCGCCTCGGGCTCCTGGCTGCCCCGGGACATGGTGGGGGTGGGGACCCAGAGGTCTGGGCTCTCCCGGAGGTCTGGCTGCGGGATGGGCCTGTGGGTGTGGGAGAGGTAGCTGGAGCAGATGACACAGGCCCAGATTCATGACTGGCTGGAAGGGAAACCACAGATTGGCCAGGACACAGGAGACAGAGGAGCCGGGTCCTACATTCCCGTGGGGGAGAGGCAGACAGGAGGGCAGGAGCCCTCAGCGGGCAGCTCTTCCCATCCCAAGTGAGTGTGCTGAGCCCCCAGGATGGGAGGAGGGGCGTTTGGGTGCGGAAGGAGCCAAACCCAGTAGCATAAAGAGGAACTGCTTTTCCATTTCTGCTCTGTGGGCACCAGGTGCTACTTCTGCATGGGGTCAGCACAGTGGCTCCCTTGCGCCACCTGGTGGGGGCATCTCAACCGGGCCGGGCGCTGTTCTGTATTTCCGAGAGCCCCTCGGCCCGCGGGCTCCCAGACCGCGTCAGTAGGCGCTTGAGGGAAAGGAAGGCACAATGCCTTGTGTTCCGATAGCAACCAGGGCCGACTGACATTGCCTCGTGGCAGGCATGGAGGAAGTCGTGCGGGCTCAGGAGAAAGGGCACGCCTTAGCGCTCCATCCCCCTCGTTGACCCTGATACTCGATCCTTGCCTGGCCAGTGATTGACCTGCTGACTGTGGGCGAGTCTCGGCAGATGGCCGCTGTCGCAGAGAAGATCCGGACAGCCCTGCTCACTGCCGGGGACATTTACCTCTTGTCCACCTTCCGCCTGCCCCCCAAGCAGGGTGGTGTCCTTTTTGGCCTCTACTCTCGCCAAGACAACACACGATGGCTGGAGGCCTCTGTTGTGGGCAAAATCAACAAAGGTGGGCATCTCCCTTCCTGCAGTGGTGACCCCCTTGAGCACCGTCTCTCATCCCCACCCCTGCATACCTCTGAATTCTCCTGGGCCCAACAGGCCATGCTCAGGCAGATGAGGGCACCTGGTATGGGGCGCTTAGGGGTTGCCGGAGAAGGCCAGGTCCCCAAACAGTTGAGTGAGGCCTAATCTTTGTAGGAAGCGGATGTGGCACTCAGGGCTGCCCCAGAGCTGGGGAGGCCTGTCTCTGTGTCCTAGCAAGGGTGTAAAGCAGTCCGGCCGAGCCCTGGCACAGTTCAGTGGGTACAGAACCAACTGCCACTCTAACAAGGGACAAAGCGATCTGATGCCACTGAAGAGTAAGAAAGTCCTGGTCTTTGAACCCATTTGAAAAGCATCTGTTGTGTGCACCTGTCAGGTACGAGGCGTTGGGAGATACTTAGCTGAGTGAGGCCGCGGTCGGTGTGTTACCCAGAGGAGCTGGTGCGAGGCCCGGCTGGGAGGCGGGGGGTCGGGACGGTACCCATGCTGCCCCCCCCCCCCCACAGTGCTGGTGCGGTACCAGCGGGAGGACGGCAAGGTCCACGCAGTGAACCTGCAGCAGGCCGGCCTGGCCGACGGGCGCACGCACACTGCTCTTCTGCGGCTCCGAGGCCCGTCCCGCCGCAGCCTTGCCCTGCAGCTCTATGTGGACTGCAGGCTGGGAGACCAGCACGCCGGGCTCCCAGGACTGGCCCCCATTCCCCCAGCGGAGGTGGAGGGGCTGGAGGTCAGGACCGGGCAGAAGGCTTACCTGAGGATGCAGGTGAGTGGGAAGGACGGCCCCCCAGTGTCTGCGGAGTTTGCCCCCGTGGGAGGAGTGGCCGGTGCTCCCACCCTGCTCTGCTCCTGTCCCCCCAGGGCTTTGTGGAATCTATGAAAATGATTCTGGGCGGGTCCATGGCCCGGGTGGGAGCCCTGAGTGAGTGTCCGTTCCAGGGGGACGAGTCCATCCACAGCGCAGGTAACACGCAGACTTCCATGAGCTGACCCTCCGGACCCCAGATCACATCCCGGGGTCTTTGTTGACTTTCGTCTCCTCGATTTCCGCCTTAACACTCATCCCTGGGGCTTCTGACCCTGTTACCCCGATCTCCTTCCCCTCTGCGTCAGTGGTCTCCACATATAGCCATCCCCGGAGGTGTGGGTCACAACTCTCCCGGTTCAGGCCCCCTGCCTACCAGGGTGGCTGGGGAGCACAGAGCCAGCCGTCCAGGAGAAGACGGAAGTGCGGTGTGAGGGGTGGGAGACTGAGCTGCTTGGCCCTGGTGGCTAAGAGAAGGGTCTCGGGTCTCCGTTAGCTTTCAGCGGCAACTGTCACCCACCAGCAGTTTCTCTGACCATTGCTCATCATGCCCGGGCTCCCTACAGGGATGTTCAAAGGTTCTTGCCCAAATAAAACATCCACTTCTCCCAGATCGGTTCAAAAAAGGACTGTGGAAGTAGGCGGAGATGGGGCTCGTCGAAATGGAGTGCACCGGGGACCCGGCCCTGCTCTGGGTCCCCTCTCACTCCGATCCCTGCTGCCCCTGCCAGGCCCGGACCAGAGGTGTGGGCTTCGACGGTCTGTGAGGCAGCCCTTGGCAGCGTCTCTCCCCCAGTGGGCAGAGCCGTGCTGCCTGCCCTCACTGCTGCCCTCCTGCCATCCGCCCCCCCCCCCACTTCTAAGGCTCTGCCAGCCCTTTGTTCCTGCCCCTCTTCTCCTTCCTCCCCTGGCCCCCTGCACACCTCTGCCGTCTGACTGTGCTTTCTCCCCTCCAGTGACCAGCGCGCTCCACTCCATCCTAGGTGAGCGCACCGAGGCGGGTGGGAGGGGCCCCCAGCCGCCTCCTCAGCCAGGGGAGGGGTGGGGCTTGAAGGCGGGTGGGCGGTAGTGGCAGGGATTGGCTTATGACCTTAAAGAGGGACCACGGTGGCGGCCCAGTTTCTGAACCTCTCTGCACCCTGGGCTCTGACAGGGGAGCAGACCAAGGCGCTGGTCACCCAGCTCACCCTCTTCAACCAGATCCTGGTGGAGCTGCGGGATGACATCCGAGACCAGGTCTGAGTGCGTCCGCCCTGGGCGGGCGCTGACCGGGGGAGGGTGGGGGAGGCAAGGAGCCGACTGCTCCCCCCACCCCTTGTGTCTGCCAGGTGAAGGAAATGTCCCTGATCCGAAACACCATCATGGAGTGTCAGGTGTGCGGTGAGTGGGCCGCAGGGCGGTCCCCGGCTGCGGGGGGTCGGAATGGCCGCCTCGGGGTGGCTCTGATGGCGCCCGCCCCTCAGGCTTCCACGAGCAGCGCTCTCACTGCAGCCCCAACCCCTGCTTCCGAGGCGTGGACTGCATGGAGGTGTATGAGGCCCCCGGCTTCCGCTGCGGGCCCTGCCCCCCGGGCCTGCGGGGCAATGGCACCCACTGCGCCGACATCGACGAGGTGCGGGCGGCTGGCCTGGAGGGGCACCTGCACTGGGGTGAGGGAGCCGGGGGGGGGGGGGCAGGAGGTGGGCTGCCTGGGCTTTAGTGCCCGGGGGGGAGTGGAGGGACCGGAAAGGAAGCAAGACAGGAGGGGACAAAGCCTGTGGCCAAGACCAGAGGGCCTTGGGCAGCACAGGGCAGTCTGGGCCTCGCCCGGAGGTGGGGGCCACACGCGCAGGCGCCTGACTAGGCTCCTGTGTCCCCAGTGCGCGCACGCGGACCCCTGTTTCCCAGGCACCAGCTGCGTCAACACCGTGCCCGGCTTCCACTGCGAGGCCTGTCCCCCGGGCTACAAAGGCAGCCGGGTGTCCGGTGTGGGCATCGACTACGCCCGCGCCAGCAAACAGGTCAGGTCGGGCAGAATGTGTAGACGAGGGGCGCCTGGGGGGCTCAGTCGGTTAAGCTGTAACTTCGGCTCAGGTCATGATCTCACAGTCGGTGGGTTCGAGCCCCGTGTCAGGCTCTGTGCTGACAGCTCGGAGCCTGGAGCTGCTTCAGATTCTGTCTCTACCTCTCTGTTCCTCCCCCATTAACACCCTGTCTCTCTCCCTCTCAAAAATAAATAAACCTTAAAAAAAAATTTTAACTAAGAAAAACAAAACAACAACAAAGAATGTGTAGGTGAGGTGGTGGCCTCGCGGGCCCCGGGCTGCCCGGGGTGGGCGTGGCGTCCCGCGCTCGCGCTGGTTGGAGGCCTGGGCCTCGCGGGGCTGTTCAGGGGCGGGGGCACATCAGTCACCCGTCTGCCCCGTCAGGTCTGCCAGGACGTCGACGAGTGCAGCGACGGGAACAACGGCGGCTGCGACCCCAACTCCGTCTGCACCAACACTGTGGTGAGCCGCGCCGAGCCCGCGCGTGTGCGCCTGCGCGCCCCCGGCTCCCGGGTCCTGCGCCCGCCCCAGGGGCGCCCCGCGCGCATGGTCCCGACGCGGTCCTGCCCGCTGTGACCGGCGGGCCGGCTTTCGTGGCAGCCCCCCCGAGGGCGCTCAGGGGCCCTGAGGGAAGTGACGACGCAGGTGGCCTCCAGCAGGGAGCGGGACCCTCCTTTCCGAGCCACTGCTCTCTCCCTTCTCAGGGCTCCTTCAGGTGTGGCCCCTGTCGCCTGGGCTTCGTGGGCAACCAGAGCCAGGGCTGCGTCCCGGCCCGCACCTGCCACAGCCCGGCCCACAGCCCCTGCCACGTCCACGCACACTGCCTCTTTGAGCGCAACGGGGCGGTGTCCTGCTCGGTGAGCCGGGCCTGGGGCTCGGCGGAAGGGAGCGTGTGGAGAGCGGGCGGGGGTGGGGCGGGCCGCCGTGCGGAGGAGGGCAGGGCGTCCTGGGGCCGGGGAAATGGGTGGGGCCTGAGGAGACAGCCCCGCCCCTCATCTCTACCCTCCCCGCCTCATCGCCCCAGTGTAACGTGGGCTGGGCTGGGAACGGGAACGTGTGTGGGACCGACACGGACATCGATGGCTACCCGGACCAGGCCCTGCCCTGCATGGACAATAACAAGCACTGCAAGCAGGTGGCGGGG